>WEIB01001011.1:0-23279 GCA_015476505.1 Urochloa ruziziensis | reverse complement strand
GTGACACCCTAAGAGGGGGGGGGTGATTAGGGTAATCTAAAAACTAACGGCTAGGAGCACATATAAAAACCTATTTCAATTTCTATCTAAATGTGCACTAGGTTTTTCTATGTGTTGCTAACTCTACCGCTAAAAGTTTTGCACCCTAGGTTCCAATCCTAGCAACTACACATGGCAATTCTAGGAAAGGTAAATGCGGAAAGTAGTGCAATAAGTAATGCGGAATGTAAAGAGATAGAGTAAGCAAACTCCCGACACGGCGATGTATCCCGAGGTGTCGGAAAGCCACGGCTTTCCACTAGTCCTCGTTGTTGGAGCCCCTCTCAAAGGGAATGCCCCGCAAGGGCATGAACTCCCCGGTCGAGTCACTCGTAGGATAGCCTACGGGACTTCCCCACACGCGAGTGGGTCTCCGCTTGGCCTCTCCCGGATGCTCCTCGCCGCCTCCACTTGGTTGAGCTTCGGCAAATGCCTAGGGCCTCACCTCCCTAGTACAAAGTAACGGCGGCCACTCCACAAACTCGGTTGGAGGGTCTCGCAAGACTTACAAGCCCCGATACTTACAACTCTTGGTGCGCGCAAGCACTGATAGAAAGAGGTGTGGCAAACCTCGCCTAAACTCTAGGCTAACACCTAAAGCATGCGCTAAAAGGTCTAACTAGCACTTAATCAAGCACTAAGCTCTATGCTAATCACCTAGATCTTCTATTAAGCACTTTGGTGGAATGAGCACTTGCAATGAGTAGAGCAACTCACAATAGCTTCCCCAAGTCTCAAGCTTCTTCAAATGGCCGGCCAAGGGGTATATATAGCCCCAAGTCCATGAACTAGCCGTTGCTCCAACGGCCAAGTTTCTGCGTGACCACCGACTCATCGCTGAGCACCGACGCATTGCACCGGAGCAATTTTCCCAACTAGCCGTTGCACTGGCCGTTGGCTATGAACCTACCACCGACTGATTCGCTGCTGGTGCCAAGGTAGCATCGGATCAATCGATGCTATGCATATTTCTGCCAGAGCCGAATCTGAGCCGATCTCGAGCCGAGCCGACACCACCGACATATTCGCTGGTCCATGTCTTGTACCATCGAACTGTTCGGTGCTCCTTGTCCTTTGTAATGCATCTATGGCCTGCCACGTTCCACGATTCATCCGCTGGTAATCTTGACATAGCATCGGACCATCCTATGCTCCATTCAAACTTGACTTTGCCATCTCCCGCGCTGACCACCGATTCATTCGCTGGTCCATGACTCAACCATCGAATCATCCGGTGCTCTGTCCTTTCTTGGCCCTGCTGGCTTGACTGTGCTGACCACCGACTTATCCGATGAGCACTGGAGCAATAGCACCGTATCATCCTATGCTCACTGTTAATTTGTCCTATGCTCTTTTTCTTTGTTTCTTTCGTGTGTTTTTGTTCCGGCTTCTCTTGTGTGATGTCTTGGGCTTCTTTAAGGTCTTCAAAAGTCTTGTGCATGCCTTCATGACCTTGTTTGGTATTTGATTCATCCAATTCCATCACTAATGCATCCATGCGACTAAATCTTGTACACTAGCAAACGTCGTTAGTCCATGGGTGGATGTTGACATACAATCACCAAAATCACTAATGGCCTATTACTAGGTCCATTTTCCTTACAATCTCCCCCTTTTTGGTGATTGATGCCAACACAACCAAAGCAAGCAAAATAAATAAAAATAAACTAACCACTACTTGCTTTGATGCAATGCAAGAGCAAGAACATATGATGATTAGAATATGCCAATGAAATCAAGTTGAAACCATACCTTGCTCTTACCAATTTGAAGACTTGAACTTTGAATCCCCCCATGTGATCATTTGGTTATAAGGCTCCCCCTTACTCCAATGTCACTTTTCTCCCTTTCTTGGACCAAATTCTTGCAATCTCCCTCAAGCTTAAAAACTTACAATCTTCCTATGTTCAACTTGAGGTTCTTGCTTTCTTGCATGCTCTCCCTTTAGGGCGGCTCCCCCTTAAGGTATACTTGCTTTGATCACTAAAATTCTCCCCCTTTGGAATCAAACACCGAAAAGGAAGACATTAAAAGCACAAGGGAGAGTTTCATTGATCATAATCTTTTGGATGTGGAAGGCAATCAAGATCATAACCATGAAACCCACATAACATAGACTAAGCTCCCCCTAAGTGTGTGCATACATATGATGGATGGCAAAGCATATGCACAACTAGTCAATTAAGACAAGATGAGGAGTTTAATCTATATTATGCATGGAGATAGCTCTAAATGAATTTTAAAACATGATATCAATTGAGAACAAGAGATACCAATTTGAATGATAATCCAATTGAAATTAGATGCTTGCTTATCTCCGGGGATTTTTCTCGTGCAACGTGAGACTACACATATGATAGGCTTGCAAACATTGTTAGTCTCAAAATCACAAACCATAAGATAGCTCCCCCTAAATGTGTGCATACAAGTATTTGAATTACTTGTGAGAGACATGCACTAGTCAATAACAACATTGGGAGTATCCTATGACTTGTGAATTTGGCATAAAGGATATGAAATAAATACTAGTGCCATTTTCCTACAACTAATAAA
Source organism: Urochloa ruziziensis (assembly GCA_015476505.1). NCBI lineage: Eukaryota > Viridiplantae > Streptophyta > Magnoliopsida > Poales > Poaceae > Urochloa > Urochloa ruziziensis. The sequence continues at coordinate 20,687 of WEIB01001011.1, read as the reverse complement.
CCATGTAGGTTGATCATGGGTTAGAGAGAAACACAAGCAACCTACCATATGAAAGATTACTCTAGGCAATGCAATTGAATTAAATTATGCACATGCACTCCTAGACAAGCGTAGGAACTAGATGCTAATTGATCTTGCATGAATTTAAATCTAGTTACCTTAGCTATACATGGGAGGATTTGGGTATGTGATGAAATGATTTTCAACTTACTCCAAATCATGAGATACTTGGCTTTAGCTTGAAATGCTCTCCATTTGTAGCCAAGTCTCCAAATCCTCCCGAGTCCCGCGGGCTCTAAGTTGCCTTTGGAACCCAAACCTTCTTGGTGCCCTTCATGGTAGAGATGATATCCTTGGGCACCCAAATAGGTTTGTTCCACCCCTTGCCTTGCTTGTTGATCATGTGAGCCACCACCTTGTCATCTTTCTTCTTTAGTAGGTATGGTGTGCTCTTCTTCTTGTCAACCTTCAAGTAAGGCTTAGTGTTGGTGTTGGATGTGACTTTCTTCTTTTCTTCCCCTTTCTTCTTGTTCTTGCACTCATAGGACTTGTGGCCTTCTTGATGGCATGAGTAGCAAGTCACGGTTTCGCCCTTCTCAAGCTTCTTCACCATCTTTGGACGGTTATCTTGAGGAGGTTGCTTCTTGCTACTCTTGCCATTTCCTTCCTTCTTAAGGCTTGACAAGTCCTTCTTGAGCTTCTCTACTTCTTGCTTGAGCTCATCATTTTCTTTAGCAATGAGATCATCACAATTTTCTATAACAACATTCTCATTGCAAGATGGTGAGCAAGATTCATCAATTAAATCAATGCAACAAGTAGATGCATCCATTTTAGGTTTTTCATCAAATAAAGATGTGGATGCAATGTGAGAGGTAGTTTTAGCATTTTCAAGGCTCTCAATTCTAGATGTTAGCTCATCATTCTCATTTAAGATCATATCAAATTTTTCGGCCAATTCTTGATAATTGGTTGATGAGCTAGCCAACTTTTCTTTGAGGACCTTGTTTTGGGAAAGCAATTGGTTTATAGCTACCTCTTGACTACGAATAAGATCCGCAAGCTCATCAATGGAAGAAGAAGAGTCATCATCACTTACATCGCTATCACTCATACCTTTGGCCATAAGGCAAATATGCGATGAGCTTGATGATGGCAAGAAGGACCTTGACTTGCGCCGGTTGTCTTCATCACTTGAGCTAGGTGCATCCCAACCGGCATTCTTGTTGACTTGATCAAGTCCTATCCCAATGAGGGCCTCATTGCTTTTCTTCTTCTTCTCCCTTCTTTCTTTTCTTTGTCGCTTGCGTCTCTCCTCCATGAGTGGCAAAATTCAATGAAGTGGCCCTTCTCACGACATCCAAGACATCTATGTTTCTTGGTTTCCTTCATCTTGGAGTGGTGAGGAATCTTGCTCATGGAGATCCCATGGTTCTCTAGCTTCCGTAGTAGCTTTGTTACTCCTATCATGAGTTCTTTGACTTCTTCATCCGAGGGAGCACTACTACTAGCTTCATCTTCTTCTTCTTCTTCTTCATCCTTACTATCTTCATCACTTGAGCTTGAAGCATCACTTGAGCTTGAACTTGAACTGGATGCTTGCTCATGAGACTTCTTTCTTGATTTGGAAGATGCTTTCTTTTCTTCCTTGTCCTTCTTCTCTTCTTGGCTTGATGAGGCAACTTTTTGAGTTGAAGATGAAGGTGGAGGGTCTTTGGTGATCTTCATAGTCATCTCATGAGCGGTGATCTTGTTCAACACCTTTGTAGGCTTCATCTCATCAAATTTTCCTTTGACATGAAGATAGGTGACAAGTTGAGCATATTTGTCCTTTGGAAGAACGGAGATGATCTTTCTTGTGACGTCACCTTCGGATAGCTTGGTCAATCCTAATGAATTGAGCTCATTGACAATAACATTTAATCGTGAGTACATGTCATTAGCTAATTCATAAGGAAACATTTTGAAATCATCAAACTCCTTTTTGAGCAAGCTATATTTTGTTCTCTAACGTCACTTGAACCATCATGAAGCTCTTTAAGTGTGGTCCATATTTCATGGGCACTCTTTAGGTCATATACTCTATTAAACACCTCCATGCTAAGAGATTCAAGAATTGAGTTTCTAGCAATGGCATTGAGGTGTATCTCACTCAAATCGGCCTTGGTGGGGTTGTCTGGCCGTGAAAGGGGCTTCATCCCTTTTTCCGTCACTCTCCAAACACCTAACCCTCTAGCTTCAAGATAGCAAGACATACGTACTTGCCAATAGGGGTAGTTTGTGCCGTCAAAGTGTGGAGGCTTGCCTATATCACTCCCTAACTCTACGGATGTCATTATGCTCGTTGGCGGTGAAGCCAAAAGTCCAAATATGAGCCTCCGGCTCTGATACCAATTGAAGGGACCGTGACACCCTAAGAGGGGGGGGGTGAATTAGGGTAATCTAAAAACTACGGCTAGGAGCACATATAAAAACCTATTTCAATTTCTATCTAAATGTGCACTAGGTTTTTCTATGTGTTGCTAACTCTACCGCTAAAAGTTTTGCACCCTAGGTTCCAATCCTAGCAACTACACATGGCAATTCTAGGAAAGGTAAATGCGGAAAGTAGTGCAATAAGTAATGCGGAATGTAAAGAGATAGAGTAAGCAAACTCCCGACACGGCGATGTATCCCGAGGTGTCGGAAAGCCACGGCTTTCCACTAGTCCTCGTTGTTGGAGCCCCTCTCAAAGGGAATGCCCGCGCAAGGGCATGAACTCCCCGGTCGAGTCACTCCGTAGGATAGCCTACGGGACTTCCCCACACGCGAGTGGGTCTCCGCTTGGCCTCTCCCGGATGCTCCTCGCCGCCTCCACTTGGTTGAGCTTCGGCAAATGCCTAGGGCCTCACCTCCCTAGTACAAAGTAACGGCGGCCACTCCACAAACTCGGTTGGAGGGTCTCGCAAGACTTACAAGCCCCGATACTTACAACTCTTGGTGCGCGCAAGCACCGATAGAAAGAGGTGTGCAAACCTCGCCTAAACTCTAGGCTAACACCTAAAGCAATGCGCTAAAAGGTCTAATTAGCACTTAATCAAGCACTAAGCTCTATGCTAATCACCTAGATCTTCTATTAAGCACTTTGGTGGAATGAGCACTTGCAAATGAGTAGAGCAACTCACAATAGCTTCCCCAAGTCTCAAGCTTCTTCAAATGGCCGGCCAAGGGGGTATATATAGCCCCAAGTCCATGAACTAGCCGTTGCTCCAACGGCCAAGTTTCTGCGTGACCACCGACTCATTCGCTGAGCACCGACGCATTGCACCGGAGCAATTTTCCCAACTAGCCGTTGCACTGGCCGTTGGCTATGAACCTACCACCGACTGATTCGCTGCTGGTGCCAAGATAGCATCGGATCAATCGATGCTATGCATATTTCTGCCAGAGCCGAATCTGAGCCGATCTCGAGCCGAGCCGACACCACCGACATATTCGCTGGTCCATGTCTTGTACCATCGAACTGTTCGGTGCTCCTTGTCCTTTGTAATGCATCTATGGCCTGCCACGTTCCACGATTCATCCGCTGGTAATCTTGACATAGCATCGGACCATCCTATGCTCCATTCAAACTTGACTTTGCCATCTCCCGCGCTGACCACCGATTCATTCGCTGGTCCATGACTCAACCATCGAATCATCCGGTGCTCTGTCCTTTCTTGGCCCTGCTGGCTTGACTGTGCTGACCACCGACTTATCCGATGAGCACTGGAGCAATAGCACCGTATCATCCTATGCTCACTGTTAATTTGTCCTATGCTCTTTTTCTTTGTTTCTTCGTGTGTTTTTGTTCCGGCTTCTCTTGTGTGATGTCTTGGGCTTCTTTAAGGTCTTCAAAAGTCTTGTGCATGCCTTCATGACCTTGTTTGGTATTTGATTCATCCAATTCCATCACTAATGCATCCATGCGACTAAATCTTGTACACTAGCAAACGTCGTTAGTCCATGGGTGGATGTTGACATACAATCACCAAAATCACTAATGGCCTATTACTAGGTCCATTTTCCTTACAGGGATGTCAGATGAAAAGCAAAACTGGCCTGTTTCAGCTTGTGCCTTGGGGATTTGTTGATGGTCGTCGGCGACTCGTCACTCGTCGGACAATGCAGCGAGCCCGAAGCATCGCGCATCGGAGCAGGGGCGTAGCCGGCCAGCCACGTCGGTCGTCGGGCCTCAAGGAAGCAGGGGCGCAGGTGGCTTGTGCGGTGCGGCGGTGGCGCGCCCTCACATGGCCCGCCTGCCGAGGCGAGCCAGAGCCAGGACGTCGTGCGCCGGTGCCGTCAGGTCGCTAGTGTTGAGGGAGCGGGGCGAGCTGAAGCGGGAGGATGTGGGAGGGAGCGTGGGAGCGTCGGCGCAAAGAAGGACATGAAATTTGCTGGGCCATTCGGATGACTAGGGTCGTATACAGAAAAACTCATTGGGCCGTGGAAAGGTGTCGGTGATATTATCTCCGGCAGTCTTCCACGGGGTGGCCCACGGAAGTGATTTGTAATGCAGGGAAGATCGCAAAGATCGGAAGCAAGATGGTTAGGATGGACAGACACAAGGGTTTATACAGGTTCGGGCCGTCGACTCGACGTAATACCCTACGTCCTGTTTTGGGGTGTTGTATTGCTTGTTGAGAGATTTCATGCTGAGACTTGATGATTTGGAGGGGGTCCCTGCCCGCCTTATATATCGGGGGGCAGGGTTACAAGTCGGTTTGTATCCGATCCTATCTCTAAGAATCCTTTCCTTCTTTACAATAATTCTTATTCCAACTAGAACTTCTCCTTCCAGACCCTTCCTCCGTGCGCCGACTTGTCCCGCACGTCTTCAGGTCCAGAACGGTGGGCTGGGCCGCCCCCTTTTGGTGGGCTGCCAGGCTTGCTCGTGAGGTACCCGAGTACTATATCCCCCACAGTAGCCCCCGAGCGCTTCTTGACCGATCGTTGGCTGTAATTGATCCGTTTTTTCTCGCATGATCCGAGTGCTCCCAAGTTGTCTAAGATCTCATCCGAGTGATTTCGAAGAAGATCCGAGTGATTATGAGGAAAATCTGAGTGGTTTCGAGGAAGATCTGAGTGCATGATCAGACGTTCTGAAAACAATTCTTCAATTATGGCCATAGTGAGGGGAAGGAGTGCTCTTCTTCACGACGCGACAGCGAAGTGAATACACTTAGCCCCCGGGCTTTGGGCGATTTTAGTATGAAATTGGCCAAAGGTCTTCAACTTTATCCATCTGTATCTTGATCTTCAATGGTGTGCACCTCCAGGTGCACCCATTGGGTGTAGCCCCCGAGCCTTGAGCAGAATAGAATATTCTGGTCGAGGGTCAAAAATAAAATATTATGAATCTCTTTTTAAACTTAATCCATCAATGGTGTGCACCTCCAGGTGCACCCATTGGGTGTAGCCCCGAGTCTTGTTACGACTCAGCATGATCGCATCAAGACTCTGAAAGCCGTGAATTCTGACTGATTTTTTCAGCCCCCATGCCTCTGGACATGGATTTTTTCCTTCTGGGGCTTTTTTTTGTTTCCCCTTTATAAGGATTCTGTCCTCAAGTTCTTTGAACTCGGCATGACCTCCGAGTCGTGTCCCACGACTCAGCTTGACCATATGGTAAGCCATCTTCTCGCAAGATTTATACTTGTCAGCATTTGACCCAGATTTCTGAGCGAATTTAGCGATAGTATCGCATGCCTTACGTAAAAATCAATTGCAAGGTTGCAATAGTAATTGCAAAATCAAGTCTGACCGTCGACTAATTTTAGCCTCACGACCGAGTGGTTTCTGCCCCTGAACACTAGCTCAGGAACCCACAAATTTGTTAGCGTAACAGAACCGAAAGGTCGCGCTACATTTCAGCCCATTTGGGCCCACTACTCCTGCAAAGTCCGTTGTTCCCTAACGGTTGCTTTACGGAAGGCGAAATATCGCGAGATATCGCGACTCCTTACCGCATCTTTGAATTCAAAGCGACGGGACGTGCCTGCGTCGGTTGAGTTCCCGAGACACGCATCGCGCCGCGCGCGGGAGGAACGGTTCATTCCATTATAAGCCATCCCCGCCGCAATCTTCTTCCTTGACTCGCCATTTGCCTCCCCAACGCTCCAGTTCTCCTCTGCGCGCGAGAGCAAACCCTAGATCCGCTCCCGCAGCTTTCCTCCTCGATCTTCAGCCCCCGCTCGTCGCCATGGCGCCCAAGAGGAAGGAAGCCCCCAAGCGGAAGGAGAGGTCGCCGGGAAGGGCCCGGTCGTCCAAGGCCAAGGCCACCGTCGAGGTCGCCGTGGATCGCGCTGCCGAATGGAGAGAGTCCATCACCACCACCAGGCGCCTCGAGCAGCACGTCGTCGACGGCATCCTCCCCGACCAGCAAACCGCCGAGTGGCGTGCCGCCGCCGGTGAGTCTTTCCCCACCCCAAACTCCTCTGATTTGGTGGTGTTTGAATCTTTCTTTCTTCGTGGTTTTGGCGTGCCCGTGCATCCTTTCCTCCGCGGGCTGCTGCACTTTTATGCACTTGGCGAGCGCCGGCCTCCCAAGGATGGCGTGGTATGCAGTTTCAAAGTTTGCCACCGTGAACTGCATATGTTTGGTCCGGTAGTTGTTCCGGTCTCTGAAGGTGACGGGCAGTGTGATGTGCCCGAGTGGTTCCGCCCCCTCTCCCGGTATCAAACCGTAGAATGCGGATTAGGGGGGACTCAGGTCGAGAGTAGTCAGGCCGAGCTCCTTCAATGTGTTAGCAAAGAGGATGTTCAGGCCACTGCCACCGTCGACTAGTACCTTGGTGAGCCGAACGTTGCGAATCGTCGGGGCTACTACCAAGGCATGGGACCCGGGCTTCGGTATGAAGTTTGGATGGTCCTCCCGGGTGAAGGTGATCGGAACTTCCGACCACTTGAGGTACTCAGGTACCGGTGGTTCCCTCGCGTGCATGACCTGGCGATGGGTGAGCTTCTGCTGGCGCTTCGACTCGAACTCTGGTCCGCCATAGATCATGCGCACCACTCGGTCGGCTTCCTGGAAGTCGTCGCCGGGCTCGTCGTTCCGCCTGTCGTCTCGCGGGGAACCATCGTTCCTCTTTCTGTATGGAGGGCCTCTGTTGCCCCCAGTGAAGGCTCGCTTGAGCCCGTAGCACTCTCGTGCCGAGTGCTTGTGCTTGTGGTAAGGACATTGCTCATCGAGCATGCGCTGGAAGTCCTCTGGAGTTACCCGGCCTCTGGACCGGTCCAGGGCGGCGACCATATCTCCCTCGCTCTTCTTCTTGCGAGGTTGGCTGTCAGTGCATTGATGGTCGTCGTGTCGGTCTTCGTCCTCGCGGCGGTCGCGCTTGCGAGTCGTCTTGTTCTCTTCTTCCCAGCGACTCCTGATCTCGCTGAGTTGTTCCTTTTCCGCAATCTCTGCGTCCGCCCACGTGCTAGCGACCCGGAACATGTCATTGACAGTCGCGGGTGGCTTCCGAGTCCACTTATGAATCAGTCTCCCGTCGGAGATGCCGCGCTGGAAAGCTGACATCACCTCCTGATCCGTGACGTCCGTGATGGAGTTGCGCTTCTCTGAGAACCTGCGCACGAAGTCGTGCAAGGTCTCGTTCTTGCGTTGCCTGATCTGACCGAGGAGCCGCTTGCTCCCGGGCCTTTCCCAGGTACCGAGATAGTTACCGATGAAGAGTTCGGTAAGCTGCTCCCAGTTGTCGATGGCGTCCTGCGGGAGTCCTGCCAGCCAGTTGCGGCAGTCCTTGGTGAGCATGATGGGAAGGTAGTTTGCCATCACGTCCTCGTCGCCGCCGGCCGCTTGTACGGCGGTGTAGTAGATCTGAAGCCATTGAGATGGGTCAGATTTCCCTGTCGTACTTGTCGATGTCCGACAGCTTGAAGCCTCTGGGCCATGTCACGCTTCTTAAGCGCTCGGTGAACGACTGGAATCCGCCGATCCGACCTCTAGGGCGGGAATCGCTCGGACCCGATCCGTCTGTTGCTCTTGGGGGAGTGCTGTCCCTCCTGCGATCCCGGTCCCTGGGCGGGGAACGGGTCCTCCGATAGTTCCGAGTCCTGGGTGGAGTTCGGTCCCGTCGGTAGGTCCTGTTGCGCGGTGGAGTTCGCTCCCTTGGTGGAGTCGGTCGCCTGGGTGGTGGAAGCGCTCGTCCTCGTGGCGGAGTGCGACCGCCGTTCTTGCCGCGCCTTGGGCTACCGGAGGGGTCAGAGTAGTCTGACTCCGTCGAGTAGCCGCTCCTGTTGGAGTTACGACGGGGATTTCCATGATCCCGATCGTACTCTTCGCGCCGTCGGATTTCCTCACGGTGGCGCTCTTCGGTGCTGTTGCGGATGACGTCCCTTGCATCTCGATCTCTGTTGATCGTGGTGCGGAGGTCTTCATCACGATCCGATCCGCCGCTGGCCCGGTGTCGAGATGGGCCGGGCTCAGGAGCGTCCGTGGTCGCCCTGCCCTGCATCTGGTGAACCTGGACGGAGGCGGCCTGCACGAGAGCCCTTACCTTTTCCAGGCCCGGAGTGCTAGGTGGCAGCCGATTGATTTCCTCGTTGATAGTAACGAGGTTCTGGACCGGCGTCTCGTAGACGTCGTATCCGTTGAACTCGAACATGCCGTCGCGCATCAAGTTCCGGGTGCTCCTCCGGTCGTGCTGATCCCGTTGGCGACGATGATCCTCAGAGTGTGGCTCCTGGAGTCGAGCAGCGCCAGATCCTGACGCGGTGGCTCCGTGCGGTCGTGCGGCTCTGCGAGTCGCCCGACTGACGTTGCGTCCTCGACGCTGATTCCTGGCTTCAGTCGTCTCCTCAGCTGGAGTGACCTCATCTTCTGAGACAGGATTGGTTGGCGTTGCTGGCGCCACCATGTAGCAATATGACCCGACTCCTTCTTGCGCGAGGTAGTCTTCCTCGGACTCGGAGAAATCGGATATGGACGTATAACGCTCCAAACTACTCGGAGTCAATTCTCCGAGTGATCCTAGTAGTTCCGGCTCTGTAGAGGCATCGGACACTGTGTATCCTTCCGGCAGATCGTCCAGGATTGAGGGTCCCTGTAGATCTAACTCGTAGGAGTCGCTCCCAGAGAAGTAATCATCCGTTGGACGATGTCCTTCATCTTCTGCTTCTGAGCAAGCGCGCAAAAGCCAGGGGTCTGGACAGTAATGACCTCAGGGCTCTGGACAGCGTGTTGGTTGAGCGTTTACGCTCTGCGATGACTCGGCGACGCGACTCTCAGAAGCCGGATCGGAACCGAGTGATTGTAGATCTGTTCCCGACTGGTCTTGCCTCGCGTTTTGCGATGGATTCAGCAGGGGTAGAGTCGGCACGATCAGATGCGATCGGACCGGACTGGGCCGTGATGGCCGAAGTTGGCGCCAGAGAGGAGACCTCCGTGGCGACCGTAGCTCCTGCCGCTTGGGAATCCAAGGCGGCGGTGATGACATCCCCGAACTGGATCTCGACTTCGTCGACGTCCGGGAGGTTGCAGCTGTCCAAGATCTTGACGCGATCCATCGAGCTTACCAGATTGATCTCGGCGATATCCCCTACCTGGCGCGCCACTGTCGGTGATATTATCTCCGGCAGTCTTCCACGGGGTGGCCCACGGAAGTGATTTGTAATGCAGGGAAGATCGCAAAGATCGGAAGCAAGATGGTTAGGATGGACAGACACAAGGGTTTATACAGGTTCGGGCCGTCGACTCGACGTAATACCCTACGTCCTGTTTTGGGATGTTGTATTGCTTGTTGAGAGATTTCGTGCTGAGACTTGATGATTTGGAGGGGGTCCCTGCCCGCCTTATATATCGGGGGGCAGGGTTACAAGTCGGTTTGTATCCGATCCTATCTCTAAGAATCCTTTCCTTCTTTACAATAATTCTTATTCCAACTAGGACTTCTCCTTCCAGACCCTTCCTCCGTGCGCCGACTTGTCCCGCACGTCTTCAGGTCCAGAACGGTGGGCTGGGCCGCCCCCTTTTGGTGGGCTGCCAGGCTTGCTCGTGAGGTACCCGGGTACTATATCCCCCACAAAAGGTCTTATGCAGAAAAACTCGTTGGGCCATGAAAAAAATTTAAAGAGTAGTATTAAGTGTTTTTTTGGCCCACGACTAGGGCTGTGGCCCTAGCTGCCCCAACGGAAAATCCGCCCCACTATATAAATCATTACTGGTGGATCAAACTCAAACCTTAGGCGAATTTTTCTATGAGAATTGATGACGAGATGTTTTGTTTTCTATGGGAATCTTTAGGATTTCTACTTTTTTCAAAAGGAGCCTACAATTAGTAATAGTAAGATAAGATAGTATTTACTTGGACAACTCTATCCTCATAGTGAGAGTTTTGTTGACGGGCAGGTGTAAACTCGATCTAAAGCCCCATGCAGAAGGGTCATGTATGAGGGAAAAATACTACTGAAAGAGGTACAACAACAATTGCATGCTACTGTACTAGAGAGAATGAAAAAAAATGGTACAAAAATTTCTAAACGGATGGATGTAAGTGTGATGCATGAAGTAATAATGAGAATTTATCATGTTGCAGAAGGCAGGAAGACTTGCAATATCGTCGGAGAAGAAGGCGGTCGTCCTTCTCAGCCCGCCGGCGCAGTATCCACTACAGGAGAAAGGACTTTCGGTCCCTCCCCTTAGTACCGGCTGGGCGGAGCCGGTACTAAAGGTGGCCTTTAGTAACGGCTCCAGGCAATAGTGCTCGCGAAGCCAGGTTAGCACCGGTCAATAACATCAGCCGGTACTAAACGACACCCTTTAGTACCGGTCGGTGTTACGAGCCGGTACTAAATTGGCGTGTTGTATCTTGAGTGCATTTGCGAATTGTAAGTTGAATGTTGAATGATTTTAATTTGTAGGTCTGAAACATGAAGAGGAAAAAAGGGGGCAGTGCTGCCACTGATTTGAGATCTTTCCTGGAAAGAGCTGCTGCAAAGAAGAAGCAATCTGAAACTGGAAATTAGTGCTGCCACATGAAGATGAGTGAGGCATAAGCCGGCCCAGAAGGACCCTGACGGTCTCTGGGAGAGAAAAAGAACTAAAACATGGGGACTGGCAGGGATGAGAATGCCCCTCCAGGACCAAACAACATAATACTTCTCCTTTCCCACCCCTGTTTACAAACATAACTTTACTTTACATTTCCACCAAATATAACCCTTACACCTCACTCCCTTGCATGCATCATAATTTTACACAGGATTTGCTGAGTACCAATCATAGATGTACTCAGCATTGCTTTCAAATGATTACAGGTACATGGACATATAGGGCACCCCGGCCCACCCCCTCCTTGAATGGGTCATAATGCCACTCTCCGCTAAGGCGAAGGTAGTTATTCTTTATTTACTGCGCGTTTATTGCTTCCAATACTAATCCTGTGTAAAACATGTATCAGCGTACTGATCCAGGGACTGACACAGGTGATTAAAGGACATCCAAAGGATGGTCGCCACAGGAGATGGTATCAGAGCAATAAATAAATTCCTAGCACCATATAAGACAGACCATACACGCTAGAAAACCCCAAACCTTCTATTCTCCTCATATCATTCGAGATTTCTCGAAAAATCCTCATTTCACCCCCGAATTTCCCTTACCTTATGCTTAACTCCAAATATTACTCTGACAGGTATGTATCACATGAATGAAGATTGGTTGATGATCCAAGACCATGGAGAAATTGTGAAAGAAAGTCTAGCTGAAAAGCTAGAGCTGGCAGAGTAAATAGAAGAAATCACAGAGATATTAGGCACTGAGTCAAAATATCAGCCTAAAGCTTTGTAGTGACGTATTTTTGGATTGATTAATGCTTGATTAAACCTAGTCATTAGCCCCACCTATCTAGTAGTTGTAGGGTTGATTGGTAGTTGATTGTAGAAACATGTGGTTAGACTCCCTCGTTTCAAAAAAAAAATTAAGGATTTTCTCTAATCTATACCCATCTAAATGATGTCAGGTTGAACAAAGATTCAGAGATAAGGGAAATCTCTGAGAAATAAGGCCGAAGGACCGTCAGGGAATACAAGCTTTGATCCCCTTAAGTGGAGTAGATCCTGAAGCAGTCAAGATATTACATTTGGAAAACTGCAGAAGTCAGTTGAAGGTGGGCCCATAACCCACAGATTTCGGAAAGTACGGAATAATCACATGAAAGGTACAGGACAAGCCCGTATACCTGATGTGATAAAGGTCAGTATTCCGAAGAAATCAATAGAAATGCGGTGAAAACCTGTGGAAGCTAAGGAAATAAAAAAAAGATACAACAACAGGAATTGTATCAAGACCCTTAATCCACAGGTTACATCCTACAACTGAGGGGATTGTAACGACCCCATGGCCATTAGTATAGGATCTAATCCTATCCTTCAGGAATAACAACTCCTCGAGTTTCTTCCTTAGGAATAATTCCTGAAAGGAATAGCCCATCTAAACCCCAACTCCCCCGATGAACTCAAATCTATCACCAATTCTTCCGAGAAACCCGCCCTCATATTCCCCCTAAACCCAGATCTCGTATCTGCCCTCTCATTCAACAGAAATATATCCTCAAAAAGGTCCCCTCATACCAATGAAATCCTTTTCTAAATTCCACCATCATACCCTAGGGAGCCAATACATGTTATTCTTTCCTCCCGGCAGCACCTATCCAGAAGACCCGTGAACCGTCATCCCCGGAGTTCCGCTCCCACCCCCATTCAAATAATTCCGTTCATAACCCGGAATCACAACACTACTATCCCCGGGTTAGCGGACACCCTCTCAGGAAAGGCTCACCCCTGTAACCCCGTCCAGGAGTCTTTGCATATATACATCCATTGCCCACCACCATTACCATCACGTCCACACTCCCACCCGATTATCCTACAAGCTTAATGTGTGTATCTACTTCCTAGATGATACACCGCTGCTAACCGACCTGCGGCCCCTTTACCAACCCTCCCGAAACACATACATCCTCCCGAGGATCGAGAACCCTCTCCTAATGAGGAAATCTCTCCAACCCTACAGATCATTGAGGCATGCAAGTTTCTTTACGGAAAATGCTCCTCAATTATGTCCTCGGTCATTCGTAACCACAACCCCCCGACCATTCCGGAGGAACCAACCCACCGTACTCTTGACCACGGTAACCACCCAATCTCAGCCATCAAGGTTACCTAATCCGAGGTCATGCCCAAGATAAACTCTTGTAATCTTGGGATTTCCAATAATATCCTTCAAAAGGGGACATGTCCTTGAACACCCCGTGGAAACCATTCCACTGCAGGAAGGATTGAATCATGCTCATTCCTTTGAGCATTCGAGGCAAACCATCTGGATAAAAGAAACTTAGAGGAAGGATCCTAGTGGAATAAATCGGGTGATTTGATGGAAGAATCGCCACATAAAATATGGAGACTCATTCCACTAGATAGGTCAGCAAGCATACTGACCATCCTGCCATATTGGAAGGAGACACTTCTCAAAGCGTTCAAAAGAATCACCATACCAAATTTTAGGATGAGAAGTGGTCACCCAAGTTTCTCCACAACCCTTGCTCCCACCATGTAACCCGGGAGACTCTACTAAGCCAACATAGATGTAACCCCGGCTACAATCACTGCCTCGCCCAAGCCTCATCTCTTAAGTAAAAAGGAACTATTGAGAGATGAATGGTAGGAAGATGATGGTTCCAGGCAATATCTCAAGAATAAGGAACCACGAAGAAGGATATATCCGAGTAACGAGAGGAAACCTCGAATAATTGGAAACTTGGATAAAGATACAACGCTCTCAAGGATAAAGGAAAATCTGAGAGTTAATTGTAGAACCATGGATTAAGTCTAGGGAAAACCATGAGTTAGCTTTCCTCAAGTGGGATAAGGAATTACATGAGATAAGCTGGTACCATAATAACTCCGACGATCGAGAACGAGTTATTATAAAATACCAGAATCTGACATGGATACATCAAGATAAAAGAAAATCCTGGATAAGAAGTCTAGACAGAAACCCCAAGAATCCAGGATATCTACAGGAAAAAGGAAATCCCATGGTGATGACAAGCTGGCTCTCCCTTAAGTGGGGTAGTAACCCCAAAAGAAGGACCATGACAAGCTGGCTCTCCCTTAAGTGGGGTAGTAACCCCAAAAGAAGGAAAAAAAACCCGGCCTCAAGAACTTGAGGATTAAAATAACCCAGAAAAGAGATTATCCTCAAGACCTTCCAGGTACGGCCGGAAAATTGTTGGACAAATTCAGGGAATAACGGACAAAAGCATTATAATAATATTCCCTTACAAGGAGAAAGAAAAGAATAGACAAGTTACAAGAAGAAGAGGTGGCAAACATTAAAGGGAAAAAGAAGTTCCTTTTAATGAAAATTGGAAACTCCAATCCTCACACTTGTTAAGGAAACGGTAAGTTAAATCCTAGTTTTCTTTCTAACCCCAAATCTCGGGACGAGATTCCCCTTAAGTGGGGTAGCCCTGTAACACCCAGCTTTTTAAGGCATTTAAAAATATAGGGTTATCAAAATTTTCTCTAATTAAACATAACCCCTTTCCTAACAATAATACTCAAAATATAATTCTTAAATAAACTATGCATTAAATCAAGCATGTGTGTTGCATTTGGATGCATAGAAAACTCTCCCATCTCCTCTGAGCAGGAACTCCTTTAATCCTTTTCCAATCTTTTGGAATAAATATTCAAATCCAATTTGAATATTAAGTCTTATTCCAAAACACCTCCAAAATAATGCTCATTTCAAAGCCTTACATCGAAACCCTTCCCAAATTTGAATCTCTATTCAAATTTGAACCCAAACTCTCACTCCAATAAATAGAAAACCCTTTAAATGGGTAAACGGGCCAAACCCCTTCTCCTGCCCAACTATTCTTCATGGCCCGGCACCAAAGTTTGCTTCCTGCCCTTCAACTCTCAGCCTCGTCCACTCCCTCCCCTCCTCCAGCCGATCCGCGGCCCGCTCCGCCCCTCCGCTTGGCCCAGCGGCGCACTCCGCGGCCCATGCACACGCGCGGCCCACTCTCGTTCGGCCCGGCTCGCGCGTGCTGACGCCAGTGTAGCGTCACCCTCTTCCCCCTCCTTCCCTTTCCCCTTCCTTTTCTCGCGGCCGCGCCGGATCGCCACCGCTCGAACACGGCCGCCGGTCGAGATCCGCCCCTGGGGCACGCACGCGATGCGTGTCAGCTTCATGGCACGCCACCGCATGAGTAGTGCAGCGCCGACCATCTCCGTCGGCCAGCTCTGGGCGCGCCGCTGCCGTCATCCCACCCCCGGCCGGTTCCACGCGTCGCCGCCCCGACAGCTGCCCGGTGCGACGTGGAGGCCTCACCGGCGCCCCCGAACCCTCAGGCCGCCTATAAAAGGGAGAGCACCCCTTCCTTTCCCCGGCACGAGCTCAAACTGAGCCGAGCCTTTTCCCCCACCACGACCATGCCGCCTCGCTCCTACTCCCTCCCCTTGTTGAGCACGGGCGAAACCGCCATGCTCTTCTCTCTCTCCTAGTGCGAGCCGCGACGCCGCTGACGAGCTCTAGCACCGGCGGGGCTCACGCCGGCGAGTCGCCGCAGCGGCGCTAATGGCGCATGCGGCGGCGCCGCCATCGTTCCCCGAATGGGTACGCCGCCGCCCCCTTCCGTCAACCGTCGTCGCCCCTCTCTCTCTACACTAACCCGACAGGCGGGCCCCACCACCAACGGCGTCACCCTGCGCCGTTCCCCTTCCCTCGCTACCGCTGCCATGTGGGCCCAGCCGACGCCGTCAGCCATGCTGACGCCGTCCCCTCCGCTCTCGCCCACTGCCAGGTGGGTCCAACGGGACGCCGGCCGCGATCCGTCGCGCGCCTCAGCGCGTGGACGCGGTCCACTGAGCCGCACACCCCGCCACGCGCGGTCCACCGGTCCACGAAGCCGGCGCACGGAACAGTGCGCGTAGCGGGTCCCACCAGCCCACGCCAGCCGGCCCACCCTTGCAGCGCCATTGAAAAACGCTAGGTACACCCGGTAAGTGTACACAAACCTTTATTTAGAGCCCTTCCTCCACTCCAAAAATTCCCCAAATTTCTCCAAAAATCATAGGAATATTTATAAACCTATTAGAGCCATCCAAACCATTTTAGGATATTTCCTCACCCCAAATCCCAAAGTGTTTCTCTCGTCCAATAGAAAAACCCCTTAAGTGTACCCTAAATCTAGCCAATCCAATTCCAAAGCTCCATAAAATCCCCAAGTTTTTCCATAAATACTAGGGATTATTCTAAGCATATCCATATGCTTAGTGCCCTAGAATTTATATCCTAGCCCCAAATCTCAGTCGCACTGCTCCAAAGCCCCGTCAAAACCCGTCCAAGCCCCCGCGGACGCCGTTCCGCCACCCGATCAAAACCCTGGGTTTTGGTAAAACCCTTGCCGTTGTGCTAACCAAATCCGTTTCATATTATTAATTATTTAGAAACTCGTTTCTAAATAATTAACATAATCATCCATTAATTATTTCGGGATTATTGCTTAGCAATCCAATAATTTTCGTATCCACTGTTCCAAGCTCTTCTTAGAAGCCGCCATCATCCGGGGGTTATCTCCTAGAAATCCCTATAACTCCCCGACCGTTCGATCATCTCCGAGGAAATTACTTTCCTAGGAATTCCATTCTTTTGAATCCATTGATTACTTATCGTAATTAATGGATTATCTCCCGATAACCCCAATATCTCCTTTTATCCTTTATTTCCATTTCTATAGGAATTAATTGATGTATTGTTATACTGAATGTTATTTTTCCATGTTCTGTTAATCATTAGGTCGATGGCGTGACTAGGCCCCAATCAAGATGATGAAGCTCTAGAAGGCCAGAAGCCCAAGCCTGGTCAACATCGAGTACGTACGCCTTAGCGGACGTCCAAGTACCATTCATGAAGGCAAGTCCTGGCAACCAACTCCTTGGTCATGCCAGTCCCAGTTCCTGCATAATAAAATCAACCAAGTTAATAACATGGGATGCATAATTTATTAAAACCTAAGGAAAACCCTATATATTCCACCTTCCCCTTGATTTAAAGCTACTTCTAGCCCAACAACCCATTAATAACCCCGGTCACGACTCGTCACTGACCGAGCGTTATTTAGAAGTAGATTTTTTAGGAACTTTCTGAACCTTTGATATTCATAAGAGATTCCGAGAGGTGAGAGAGAATGTTGGAATTTAATATAAAATGAACCAACTAAGAATAGAACCCCTAAGGACGGACTTGCGAGTAAGGGAGGCAGCCTCGGAAGAGGATCCTGTCTCAAAGGCTTGCTCTGGTCGCATAAGGACCGGTTCACGGGAGTCTTTCTAATGCCAGTACCGCCATACGGGCCAAAAAGGACATAGCCTTCGGGAATGACCTGTAATGTGAGGCCTTGACCCACACCCCGCTAGCAGCTCCTAGTAAATCCATCCCAAGGAGCCGCATGATTGGTGCAGAGTGCCGACCGGCGAACTGGGTAGCGCTCGGTGCCGACTCGGGCACGCACCAAGTCGGGAGACGGATGTACTGGAGATAGCCCCAGACAGAGGGCTGGGACTGGGCGGCACGGGTTGACTAGAGTACAGGGCGGGAGGCCCTGAAGGGCGACGGCCCTATTAATTGAGCTCATTGACCCGGGTCGATATCCGCGAGGCGGATGATTAGTAGCCCCTGTTTAGCCCCCAGTACCATCCAGTGGCTGGACCTAGGAAAGGCTGTCTGGTGACAGACGCCGACAGGTACGGGTCTCGTAGGTCGATACCGCCTAAGTACACGGTATGGGCTGACCGACCGTATGGCATAGGGTACAACCTCTGCAGAGTAACCAATCTGTCGATAGCCGTGGCTCTCGGTTATGAGCCCATTTAGTCAAAGCCCCCGTTGATTAGCATACACCTGTAGAAATAAAGTACGAAATGACGAGATGGGTGGAGGCCCAGATGAGTGAGGCATAAGCCGGCCCAGAAGGACCCTGACGGTCTCTGGGAGAGAAAAGAACTAAAACATGGGGACTGGCAGGGATGAGAATGCCCCTCCAGGACCAAACAACATAATATTTCTCCTTTCCCACCCCTGTTTACAAACATAACTTTACTTTGCATTTCCACCAAATATAACCCTTACACCTCACTCCCTTGCATGCATCATAATTTTACACAGGATTTGCTGAGTACCAATCATAGATGTACTCAGCCTTGCTTCCAAATGATTACAGGTACATGGACATATAGGGCACCCCGGCCCACCCCCCTCCTTGAATGGGTCATAATGCCACTCTCCGCTAAGGCGAAGATAGTTATTCTTTATTTACTGTGCGTTTATTGCTTCCAATACTAATCCTGTGTAAAACCTGTATCAGCGTACTGATCCAGGGAGTGACACAGGTGATTAAAGGACATCCAAAAGATGGTCGCCACAATCGAAGAAGCCCAAGCACAAGAAACGGAGCGACGCAAAGAAGAAGCAAAGAAGAAATTCCTGTCGCACTTTGTACAAGATCGTCATGGAATTCCTGTCGCACTTTGTACAAGATCGTCATGGCAAAATCATCAAGGAAAAGGAGGTCACCTTCGATACTTCACTTCCCGAGATACAAACTAAAGTGAGCACCTCATCACCACCAACTTTTGTTACTATGGATGATCTTACTACTGTAATAGATGATTTGCGCTTATCAATTAAAAAGAGTATGCAAGACATGATAGATAAGAGCAATGGTAAACAAGTAGTAGATGATGATGCTGGTATATCTGATATTTTAATACCCAAAATACCTTTACATAGTCCATCAGCTGTATCCACAGGGAAGCCTCATTATGGCATGCCGTTGAACTATTTTCCTGGGCAAACATCTCCACCGCAGTCTGATCAGCACAGACCGGTTAGACCGGATGGTCATACCGGTCAGACCGGCCCAGGTGCGATGGTTACATATTCATCGCCTCCTGAACCCTTAGCTGCTTGTGCCTCCCGTAGCAAATGTTTCTTATGGTTCTGCAGCTAATACACAATTTAATAGCCGTTTGCAACATAATGTTTCTAGTCCACCTATACAACAAAATACGTTGCAATCGAATGCTTCTATGTCACAACCACCTAGACCAACCACAATTCAAGAAGTCATTGATAGATTTAATGCTGGTCTTGCTAAACAACTAAGGGAGGATTATGAATAAAAGCTAAGCCTATAGCTCGTACACATCAAAAATTGTATCCTTTGTCTTTTGATTCGGTTTCATATCCTTCCGGTTGGCGTTGTCCTGAATTTATAAAATTTAGTGGGGATGATAATAAAACCACTTGGGAGCATATTAGTCAATATCTTGCTCAATTGGGAGAAGTTAGTTCTATAGAAGCAATCAAGGTGCGTTTATTCCCTTTATCTTTGACTGGAACTGCTTTCTCATGGTTTGCTTCATTACCTGCTAATTCTATCTATACTTGGGGACAATTAGAGCAAAAGTTTCATGATCACTTTTATAGCAGAGATAATGAGCTAAGATTGAGTCATTTAACATCGGTTAAGCAACGACATGATGAATCTATTGCTGATTTTATTAGAAGGTTTAGAGATACAAAAAACCGTTGTTATAGTCTTGTTATCTCTGAGAGGGATCTTGCTGAAATAGCTTTTAATGGTCTGCATTCCCATATTAAAGAAAAGCTAGAAGGTCATGAATTTGCTAATGTTAATCAAGTATTGTTAAAGGCTTTAGTCTATGACAATTGAAGCAAAGATGCTAGGCTTAAATCTGATCGCCCTAATATGCATATGGTTTCTTATGATTCTTCGAACGATGAGAGTAAAGAGGTCTATGCTGCTGAATTTATATGGTCATCTAAAGATGCACCTAGCATTTGCACTTCTCTTAGGCCGGTTCAAAAGAATCGGAAAGATGAGATGAAATTTACTTTTGATGTATCTAAGTGCGATAGGGTCTTTGATGAACTAGCAAAGGCTGGGAAAATTAAGTTTACTCATACTGTACCCCCGCTTGATGAGTTAAAGAAACGTGCTTATTGTAAATATCATCATTCTTTTTCTCATGCTACAAATGATTGCAATGTTTTTCGAAGACAAGTGCAGTCGGCCCTTAATGAAGGACGACTGAAACTTTATACAATGCAAGTTGATGATAATCCTTTTCCTGCAAATGCATTTATAAACACCGTTGAAGTGCAGGGTCCCAAAGTGCTACTTCGGCCACATCAAGCCGAAAAAGCTAAAGGAAAAAATGTAATCATCGGTGAGGAAAGGGTTGAGAAGAAATTGCCAATTCAAAAGGACCCTCCATTGAAGACTTCAACGCTCAGGGGGCAAAGCAAAGGTCAAAAGACCGACTCTGCAAATAAAGGGAGAGCACCCCTTCCCTTCCCCGGCACGAGCTCAAACTGAGCCGAGCCTTTTCCCCCAACCACGACCATGCCGCCTCGCTCCTCCTCCCTCCCCTTGTTGAGCACGGCGAAACCGCCATGCTCTTCTCTCTCTCCTAGTGCGAGCCGCGACGCCGCCGACGAGCTCTAGCACCGGCAGGGCTCACGCCGGCGAGTCGCCGCAGCGGCTCTAATGGCGCATGCGGCGGCGCCGCCGTCGTTCCCCGAAGGGGTACGCCGCCGCCCCCTTCCGTCAACCGTCGTCGCCCCTCTCTCT
>WEIB01001008.1:0-21733 GCA_015476505.1 Urochloa ruziziensis | reverse complement strand
GTGAGATCAAAGAATTTCTTTAAGCATTGGAAGAGTTTGAAAGCCATGGCCCATTCATCAGGAGATGGAGTTATTTTCTCATACCTACGGCGATCTGATGATTTGAGCCTCATGAATGCAGCCTTGTAGTATAATGCATCTCGAAGCATCATGTAGGTAGAATTCCATCTAGTGGCAACATCAAGACAAAGACCCTTACTTGTGTCCAGCCCACACTCAGTAGCACGCTTCATGAGCTCCTCCCATTGCAATGGAGATCCTTTGACAGCAAGTACAAGGTGTCTAATGTTCTCAATTGTGTGTCCAATTACACTCAACCCATCTCTAGCAACAAGGTTCAGAATGTGACAAGCACACCTGACATGAAAAAATATACCATCACATACCAATGAAGTAGCATTGTTAGCCTTGAGATCACTGATGATATCTTTTACTGCCACCTCATTTGCTGATGCATTGTCCAAAGTCAAAGCAAACATCCTCCTGTCAATGTCCCACTTCACCATTAGTTCAGTGAAGGTCTCTGACAACTTTGCTCCAGTGTGACGACCTGCTACATGCACAAAGTTGACAATTCTTTTCTGGAGACACCAACTGTCATCAATCCAATGAATGGTCACACACAAGTATGCTTTGTTTTGATTTGAAGTCCACATATCCATTGTTGCACTAAAGCGACATTGTACAGTTTTGAAATATTCATACAGTTTCTCCTTTTCTTGCAGGAACATACCCATAATTTCATTTCTAATTGTAACACGGGACTTTATTGGGAAGCTAGGACGCAAGGATTTTATGAACTCAACAAAGAACTCATGCTCGGCTATATTGAATGGATACTCATGCATAACTATTGCCAAGTAAAATTTCCTCAAACTAGCTTCTTCGTCATACTTATAAGTTTTCACAGTAGTGATACCTTTGCCATTGTCCATTTCTGCCTTTAGAAGTTGCTGACCCTTCACCACACCATGTGCTGTCCTTAGATGCGTCCAAAATCCACTTGTTCCGTAATTGCTCTCACATCTGCCCTTATGTTTGCATCTAGGGAAGTTGCAATGCGCCCAACGCTGCACATATGTTTTCCCATTATCCTCAACGATCACCGTATTCTTGGTAAAGTGCTGCCACACATCCGATGTGCACCTCTTCAACCTCTTTTCAGCAGGTGTATTTCCATCTAGAACAAGATCATCACCATCAATAATAATGGCATTTGCAGTATCAGTTCCTTGTTGTCCCTGCTCTTGTGTTCCAGCAGCATCAGCACTTCCAGAAGTACCTCCAGCAGCACCACTTCCACTGCCAGTTCCACCGGAAGCACCATTACCACCTCCACTTGGCAAAGAAGCCGCATCAGTGGTTGCTGGGCTAGATGCAGGAGAATCACTTCCAGATGCTATAGACAGACACACACCAAGGTTTGGACTAGGACTGGGGCTTCCAGTTGTTGACCTTGACCTCTTAGATCCTGCCAAGAGATATATTCAAACTATCAGACCAAAGCTATATGCGATGTGCAATCAAACAAAAATAAATATATAACAAGCATACTGCATTTGGTAAAATGAGTGTACTGCAATCGTAAAGCAGTAAAACAGAAACATATAGAACTAAGCATTTTCTACAATGAGTAGCAGTACAACACACTCTGAAGTATAAATCATATACGAAGCCTACAATTCAATTGCTAAGTATGTTGTGCCTATCACTAGATAGCAGATCCACATCACTAATTTAATTCTCCACCCTATCACACATTCACACGACATCTATCAGTACATGTACCTGGAGTTGGAAAAGGAGCAAGAGTACTGCTGTTGACGTTTACCGCCGGTGCTGCTGCTGCTGGAGGTAGCTCGAGGACCAGTCGACGCTTTGAGGCTGACGAGGAGGCGGAGCCAGAAGCATCTCCGGCCGGCGGCAACATAGCGTCGGAGACTCGGATGCCGGTGGGGCCCGGACGCCCGGCGGCGGGCTGGCGGCCAGCGGCACCGCCTGCTGATGGAAGGATGCAGCGCGGGCTTGCGGCTGGCGGCACGGCCTGCTGATGGGAGGATGCAGCAGCGCCGCCGCCTTGCAGACTGGAGAGATTGAGAGAGTGAGAGAGACTGAGAAGAGAGTGCGGCGGCGGGGGGTAACGAATGGATGGGGATGGGGTGCTGGTGCTGCCGTGCGGTGTGGAGATGTTAGGATTCGATGGTGGGCCTTAGGGTTCGGTGGTGGGCTGATATGCTGGGCTGAGTAAATTTGTGGGCTGAAACGTAGTTTGAATACAGGAATTTCCCACGGGAATTTTCCCGGTGATATACAGGATCCGCTGAAACGGTCAGGAAAAGACCTGTACCGCTCCCGCTCCCGGATTCGCCGGATTTTTTCGGGATTTTCCCGGTTTCCCGTTTTTCCTGTGAAAACGATATACGGTCGGGAAAAACAAAATACGGCGGCGGTCGGTACGGGATTTTCCCGTCCCGTTTTCAACCATACTTGCACCTAGCCAAAGAAGCTGGGTTCAGTAATAGCAGCGATGAGTTCATGTTCTTCGTTGACCATTTGGCGAAGAACAATGAACGCCAGACTGCGTTCCTCATGTGTGAGACACATGAAGAGAGAAGGGAGTGGATCACAAAAGCTTTCACCAAGTTCCAGAGGGAGCAGCAGCAGTTCGCCCACTACATGAGGCAGCACCAACAGAAGCATCAAGCCTACCACAGCCAGCAGAACCATGAGGAGGCCCACGAGAGTGACTAGGCAGTTTACTACGGATAGGATCCAGTAGTTTGTCGTAGTGGGGGACTAAATAATTATGCCCGTATTGGTTGATGTATGACCTGCTCTAATTACTTATGTATTGATGTGTACTGTGTGTATCCATGAACCTTGCTGTAGAGGTTAGGGTAATATGTATTGTGATGCTGAACTTACTATTTGCCCTATGTATTGTGATGTTTGAACTTAGTATTTGCATTTATTGGATCTGTAACAATATGTCTATGTGAATTACCATTTTATGCACATTTTCTTACTTATGGTTATCTATGTATTGTGCTGTCTTAACTTAGTATATGCATTATTCATCAGCTGATTATCTATGTGTTTGTTGTTTTCAGGAATCTAGTGCCAGAGACAATGATGCAATTGTTGGAGACGCTGCGGCCGGTGATGACGAACAAGTGAGCGAGGGCAGCATTGGTGGCGAAGTTGAGGGCAGCAGCAGCGATGGTGATTTCGATTGGGCAAGTGATGATGACTCAAGTGATGAACACTATGAGGAGCTGTACAAGGCGTTGGACAATGGTTATGGCGATGAAGAACCTGACATAGTGCAGGCCATCAAGGAACTCAGTGAGGATTCGAGGAGAGGAATGAAACTGTTGAAGAAGGCCGTCATGCGAGGTATGTATGACGATTGTATGCATAGACATATCAGGGAAATTAAGGAGTCTGGGGCTGAATTTGTGGAGAGGACATTACGTAGTCCTACACACTGCTACAACTTGTTTAGGATGCATGCTCATGTGTTCGAGTCCTTGCACGAGGAGCTGGTTAGCAAATATGGGTTGAAGGGAACAGTTAAGTGCTCTTCTAGAGAGGCTTTAGCAATTTTTTGTACATGGTCGGACCCCCACAACCAGTTCGGCAGGCTGACAGTAGGTTTGAAAGGTCCATGGGGACTATTAGTCGCAAATTTAATCATGTGTTGTCATGTGTGACCAAGCTTGCCAAAGACATAATTGCACCAAAGGACCACACATTCAGTTCAGTCCACCCCAAGGTCGCCAACCATAGGGCTGCTCCCTTCTTTAACAATGCTATTGGGGCACTAGATGGCACACATGTCAAAGTGGTAGTTCCATTTGAAAAAGTCGGGCAGTATATCAACAGGAAGAATGATAAAATTCAGAATGTTCTGGCCATTTGTGACTTTGATCGTCGCTTCACTTTTGTTGCTGTGGGGGTTCCTGGATCGGCTCATGATTGGACTGTCCTTCAGGCTGCCATGGAGAAGTATCAGTCGGACTTTCCCCATCCACCCACAGGTAAAGCATTGATCTTTGAAATGCCTCTTTACATATAAGCAGAAATTCTTTGTTCCTGCTATACCATACATTGTTTCTTGTTGAAGTACCACAAATTTGGATGACTAGAGAGTAGCAAAAACAGGTGCTATCTGAATTTGTGAAACCTGATAGTGCTAAGCTTCTATGCAATTTTAGATCAATACATAATTGTTGTTATCTGAATTTTGTTAACCTGAAAATAGCTGGCACATGAGGTGGATTGAATTTTGTTAACCTGAATTTTGTTATCTGAATTTTAGATCACTATACATTTTTAAGGCTGAGCTGAATTGAATTTTGAAAGGCTGAGCTGCGCTGAATTTTTAAGGCTGAAATGAATTGTTAAGGCTGATCTGAATTAAATTTTAGATCACTATACATTTTTTAGGCTGAGCTGAGCTGAATTTTAGATTGCATAACAACATAAGCTGAGCTGAAGTGAGTTGGACTGTAAGTAATTCACATGAACTCTTTAAGGAACTTCAGAAACTTTTGTTATGAAATTTATAGCATAGGTTACAGATGCTGCAAGTGTCATGATGACCTGAATTGTCATGTTATTTAATCTCAAGTGAAAGCATACAGCAAACATGCATTTTCAACACGGGTAATGAAGTTGTGAACTGGTTTGATGTGGTTGATGATATATACTTGCAGGTAAGTTTTACCTGGTTGATGCGGGGTATCCTAACCGTCCGGGGTACCTATCACCGTACAAGGGGTTCAAGTACCATCAACAGCAGTGGAGACGTGGACCGGCTCCATCTGGTGAAAAGGAGCTGTTTAACAAAGCGCATTCCTCGCTGAGGTCTGTCATCGAGCAATGCTTTGGGATGTTGAAGATGAAGTGGAGAATACTCCAGGGAGTTCCAAGGTATAAGGAAAGTATCCAATCCGACATCATTCTTGCATGTTGTGCATTGCATAATTACATTATTGACCATGATGACGACGACATGGACATGGCAATATCTGCCTTTCTTGGAACTGTTCCCAGCCAGGACACCGATGGTGAGGAACCAGAAAGTAGCCGTGAGGCAGATGAATCTGATGACGACATAAACTTGAATGTGGTCCGTGATGACATTGCACATGCATACTATATGTCGCAACATAGGTGATGAGATGGTCCTTGTACTTGTAACTTTGGTAGATTATTTGTGTGCTGAAGAAAGTTATACTTGGTCATGCATTTCTCCAATAATGTGTAGTCGAACGTTGTTTTTTTAATAAACTTGTAATATGAGATGCTGCTGTTGTATGAGGACAATTGTTGATGAAGATTACTTGTGGCTTTGTTTGCTTAGAAAGGGGGTTGTAAAGCTGTGGTGGAATTCATGTATGTACATTGTGTGCACTTAGCAAAATTTATCGTTTGTGTACATATGGTTGTGTGCCTGTACCATTTGTTGAGTATGGTTAAAAAATTGTTGTGAAACATATGAGAATTGTTGTGAAACTTGTGAAGAAGTTTTGAAGGAAAAGTTTTGCCTCCTATCTAAACACGTCCCTTGTAAGGTGCTGCAGCACCGCTGATCATAGGTACTAGGTCAGTAGGTGGCAGAGGATTGGCGGGCAGCAGAGGCGATAGGTCATGCTCCGATATCATAGGCTGTGTTTAGTTCCCGTGTTTTTAGAAGAACACAGTACACCGGCTTTTTTTAAAAAAAAACCAAAAAAAAATTATAAAGAAGTTTAAAACTCCTAATCATCTTTCTCGACGACTTCAGAGATCCGTTCGTCACCGCCGTCCAAACCGCTTCCCAATCGTCGCCTGACGCCACAGCCAAACTCTACACAGTAGAGGCCGTAGAGGAGGGCTTACTGCTAGGCGCATATGCCGAGTACACAGCCTCCCAAGCGCATCGGCCAACTCCGGCACCCACGACGCAACCTTCAAATCCAACGCCGGCAACACGAGCAAAACTCGGATTTCTACCGGAGATCATATTCCTCAGGATTAAACAGGTCAGCAACATCATCACCCGAAGAAGACGACGGTGCGCCAGCCCTGGACTCCAACACATGTCTCCCCGGCCTCTCCATTGGCGTCGGAGTAGATCGCCACCGGAGAACAGAAGAAGCCGGGAGAAATTATTCCCCTGCAACGCTGTCGCTTCCGCATCGCCGACGCCGCCTGGAATAAGAAGCCGCATAGAAGCCACGCTCCTCCGGCAAATCCTAGTTCCGCCGTCAAATATCGACGGTGAACAAACCCTAGACCTAAGACTCGATTAAGGACTCGATCTACTTAAACGATGGACCCTCGCTTCCCTGCCCAGCGGCTAAAGGCCGGACGGAGGAAAACGGAGGCCAGAGCGGCGGCGGCGCGCTAGTCGCACCTGTGTCTCGGGTCGGCAGCAGAAAAAAAAAAGTGGTGGTTCGGTGGGTACCGGATGCATCTTTTTATTTTAACCCCGGCGATTGCTAACTGCCTTCGTTCTGCCACTCATCCAGAGACTAAAACTGAACGTGTAACTTATTTTGAGCATAGAAGAAGGCACGTATCTGATCGAGGAGGCAGCACGAGTGCACCGACCTCGCAATTAGGATTGTGGAGCCAAAGACGAAAGCATTCATGATCATGAGCTGAGGTATACAGCCAACAACCCGGATTGCCGCACGGCGGGGCCTGCAAGCAAAATTCACGATGAGGACCGCTAGCTCTTTGTAGCCTAGTGCTTGTTTGATCAATTGGGCATTATGGCATATGGTTTCTTAACTGAAAGCCTGATTGATTTCCTTCAAAAAAAAAGAAAGAAAGCCTGCTTGATGCCGCAGTTTGCACATGGGGAACAGGGATCCAGCGATCCCGTTATCCAGATGCAATCTCGTTGCCATCAATGCGCAAGGCTTGATGCTACGGCCTCGACATCGTTTGACTTCCATCAATGCGCGAGCACATTAGTAAAAGGGTTTAGGAGCGGAGCATCACACGACAACTTTACCTTTGTCTGGCTTAGGCTAGTCCCAGTGGAGAGTTTCATGAAGTTTTATACACATTAGTTAGGGTAACAAGTCATCAGTTTTGATGACGTGACAGTGAGTTAATGAGGAGAGAGGCGAGAGGAGTTTCATCTAGATGAAATCATGTATGCACAGTTACCAACACTTTTGTGTCTTGCATGTACTGTCTATAAAACCACACCATGAAACTTTGCATTGTAGAGTTAGTTTCAAACACCATTGTCGGTGCCAATCCTGGGAGAGGCCCTAAGACAACAGTAATCACCAACTAAACCGCTGGAACCAATTAACCCGGCGAAAAACAAGTGCGGAAGTCTAGATCCGCTGTCGAGCTCGAGGGTGCCTTGCACCCCTCGAGCGAAGCGGAACTCCGCCTCGCTCGAGACTCCTCGCTCGAAGCCCGGAGGCCGCTCTCGATGCCTAACTCCGCCTCGCTCGAGACCCCTCGCTCG
The DNA here is from genome assembly GCA_015476505.1 of Urochloa ruziziensis. NCBI lineage: Eukaryota > Viridiplantae > Streptophyta > Magnoliopsida > Poales > Poaceae > Urochloa > Urochloa ruziziensis. The sequence goes on along the minus strand of WEIB01001008.1, from coordinate 14,253 downwards.
CAGGGCCCGCTGACGGCTCACCTACCCATGGACAAGAGCATTTAATGTCTCCGCACGGCCTTGGGCGAGGAAGTCAAGCGACGAATCATCAGCCCATCCCCGGTCATCTCCGCCAACCCCCGACACCGTGCGGTCATTTCCGACTCCGTGCGGTCATCCTCTACGCTGTACAGCGTGATGAACCTGTGTGGCGTCACGAGCCTGGGCGAGGTGACAGCCCTGTACTGTCACGCTCCCCTGTTCTACCAACTCCGGTACGGGGACCCCTCGAACGGACAGGGGGAGCCCTCGAACGGGTCCATGGCCCGATATACTTGATGATGACGACCCACGCCAGCCCATAAAATCAGGAGCACAAGGAGCGTGCGTCATGTACAGGGAACGTCGCGTCATGCGTCAGAACACCATACGCCGGGAAGTCGCCTAGTCCGACAACACGAGCCAAGACAAGAGTCACGCCCGCAGTCACGCCCCGTCGTACGCCGTCACTGTACTAAGTACTGTACTTTTACTGTTTGTAACTACCCCTCTTTGAGCTATAAAAGGAGGAGGCAGCCCCATAGAACTGGGAGACCACCAGACACACTCGTTCAGATACTCATCGCTCAGTTCATCAAGCAACCCAACTCTCACTCGTTCTAAGGGACCTGGAGGCCTATCCTCCTCTCCCGCCAAGCTTGTAGCCCCCTACTACGAGCACCCTCCGGTGCAAGGCAATACAAGTGCGCAAGCACACCCTGCTGGACGTACGATCGGAAGATCGGAACCAGGATAAACCCCGTGTCATCACATTGCCCTTGCATCGACCATCGAGAGACGGGACACAGCGCACCTTTCTGCAGGTGTTGGACCCCGCGCGGTTCCGACGCCGACAACCATTTCATTTTCATATTGCTCACGTGACCATCTTGGAAACATCGAAATGAAACTCCCCACTGCAATTAGCCTTAGAAAATCATCGTGCACTTTGAGCTCGTGGAGTGATCCGTAGGTTCTTCAGGACAGCTCGAATCGATACCTTACCGCCGATCCAGAACATACTGGCGTCACATGCTACGCAAGCGTTGGTTGATCACCGTCAGCTAAGAGCTAACCACTACCACCCCTCGCTGGGACCTCGTTAACAAACTTTGCTCTGTACCTGCCAAGATTTGTAGCTTACTCCAAGCAACTAGTGTACCAACCGCGTAAAGAATGAACAGCAGAGGACGGGAGCAGGAGACGGACAGCAAAAGGCGAAACGGGGAAAAGCCACGGCCGAACGGACGAGATCGGCCGGGATCCAATGACGGGACGGGACCGGGCACAGCGAAGCTACCAGGAGTACGAGTGACTAGTGAAGCCTCTATGCATGGAAACGGATCGGATTCGCATGGAATCGGATTCGGATATCACCTTTTACCACATTTTAACTCGAATACGAATACGGATTCGAATGTTCTCGAATACGAATACAAAACGGATGTCTCGAATTCGAATATGCATCGGATATTACACCAGTTGGAAAACAATATTTAATTATTTTCTTTATTAATAGTTTATATTATAAAATTATTATATAAAAGTAAAGACTAAAGTATGAGTACATAACAAGTCTAGACAAAGATCACTCATTAATAATATCACATTCATTCATATTTATTTTAATAATTAATCATATAATAAATAATAAAACTATTAATAAATACATATTTTATTTATGGATGCAATATTTTATATTAAAATCAATATCATAAACATTAGTAATGGAGATAACTTTTTTAATTATACACTACCATTATTAATATTTAAATTGACATCATTTGTCATTAGTCGTAGAAATAACTAACAGTTTCATATGGTCGAATACGGATACTGCCGGATATTACCGAATACGAATATGGAATCGGATAGAGAAATTCAACGAAAACGAATTCGGATGTATCCATTTTATTACCACATTTGAATTCGAATACGAATACGGATATCCATATTTACGTTTTAGCGGATACGGATATCGGATAATTCGGATTCCATTTCCATATTTCCATCCTTAGAAGCCTCCACTCGGTTGCCCCAATCAAATCTTGCCGCCACTCCTCGCCCCATTGACTGACTGACTGGGCCGCACCTAACAAAAAGTTACTACTACTAGCCGGCAGGCAACCACCAGCTCGTCGCCATCCGATCCGCGGCGCCCCCACCTCACCTCACCCCACTACACTACACTACCGGCCCGCCTTCACTCCTGCTGCGCCTCGACGTCGCCGTCCACCGCCAGTCCACCACCACACCCCACTCGGCAGTCCGCTCCACCCCCCGGCAAAGCCAGGGGAGGCGACGCGCACTCGCGTGTTCCTTGCTTCGTCCTCACGTGCCGTGGCCACTCCGCTTCCTCGGTTCCTCTTCCTCCCGTATCTGTCTGTCCTGCTCCCCCACAGAGCGAACCGGCGGCGGGGGTGTGTCGGTCGGTGGGCGGAGGGGATGCAGCACGAGCCGTGGCGGCCAGGCGCCGAGCCCGCTGGGATGGGGACGGCGGGGCCGGCGCCCACCACCGTCGACGAGGCGTCCATGGAGCGGAGCAAGAGCTTCGTCAAGGCGCTCCAGGTCAGGCGCGCGCGCACCCCACCCGGATCGATCGGACCTGATTCTGATTTTTCTTCTTCTTCACAAATTCATTTCTTTCTCTCGTTCGAATTGGCGCGGAAAGATCCGGGTTTCACGGGAGCGTGCTGGTTGCCGCCCTCCCGATTCTTGCTCTGTTTGGTGCTTATTACGATCGCTGCCTTGACATGATTGCAGGAGCTCAAGAACCTGCGGCCGCAGCTCTACTCGGCATCGGAGTATTGCGAGAAGTCCTACCTCCACAGCGAGCAGAAGCAAGTGTAAGACTAACTAGATTCCTCTTGTCCCTTCGTCCCGGAATTCCCAACTCCGTGCAATTTTTTCAGAGCAACTCAAGTTTTCTCGGCAATAAATTAACTGCCCGTAACAAGTAGTACCCGAAAATAATGTTTACCTGTTGATTTCTAGCCCACAATTGTCTGCTGAACGTCCTAGCTATTTGTTTTTCTTCTCATTTGGTGTTACAATTCTACGAACATTAGGTTTTAATGAAGCATTAGTTCGGCAATTCAGGTTCCATTTGCAAAGTGCAGCAATTTCCTTTGGGGGGAAGTTTTGTCAATTGTGGAGATTTAAGTTTTGGACATCATTATGAGAAAAAATAACCACATTGAGCTAGTAGGATTATGCAGAGGTTAAATTTTGGAGATTTCAAGTGAGGGGTTGGTTATTTCAGTCTACTTTGGAGGTCCTGAATTTTGCACTACAGCTACTTCCACAGTTCTATGGAATTTCAGTGTCATGAATGTGTGCATGAGTACCTGACTTCCCTGCAAAAGTGGTTCATAATTACTCCTGAAGAACATAACGGCACTGCAAGTTTCTGATAGTTTTTGGTGCTGTCACTGGGGTCCTCCTGGTCCTTTTAGTGTTGATTAAACTGAAGAACTTTCTGCAAAGTAATGAGTGTGCTGCAGCAGAACACGTCGAGTTAGGAACTCTCTCATCCACGTTTTGTGCTTCTTGATATCAGGGTGCTGGACAACTTGAAGGATTACGCTGTCAGGGCCCTGGTCAATGCTGTCGACCACCTTGGCACAGTCGCTTACAAATTGACAGACCTGTACGAACAGCAGGCTTCAGAAATCTCAACCCTTGAGTTGAAAGTATCATGCTTGAACCAGGTACTGCTGCTACCATGATGAAGGAATTTTGATCTCATTGTGCACTATATGGTTAAAGCTGACATTTGTATGGTCCAACATTTAGCAAGTACTTACCTGCCAAACTTACACGGATAAAGAAGGCCTTAGGCAACAGCAGATGACGGGGGCTGCCAGAAGACTCCACAAACATTACATCGTACCATGTAAGGGTTTGTAGAATAAATATGCAATTCTGGAGTCAAGGAATCGATAAATGGCTAGCTAACCTTTTGACTTTCTCTCTGAGCTAGATGCGGGAAATAAAAGAATGCAAGCTTTCTCTGAGATGCAAGGCAATGCTGATTTTGACTCAACACCTAGACCTTATTCCTCAGGTGCAACTTCTTGCTTCTGTGCAAACATTTACAATTTCGGTATTAAATGCTCCGTGTACTGAAACAAAATGTTTCCACCTGCAGCAAAGACCCTTCAGTGGCATTTGGTTTCAGAGAAGAACTCCAAGACAAATAGACCAGATCAGTCTGAATTCACGTAAGTCGTTCATGTCTCTGGTTCAGTTTAGCTAAATGGGGCGTTTGCTCCACTAACTTCATCCTTTCTGACATTGCTGTCATCTGCTTTCTGCAGCCTAGGAGAAACAAAAACCAATAAGCCTTCATCAAGTGGCTTCCGCCTTCTCGGTATTTAATTGCTTATATTGTCTTTATGTTTATCTTCATTTGACAGACTTTGGCATATGCAATCTGAAACTGCTTATGTTACAGGCAAGGAATCATCTGCATCTCCCTTGTCCAAACATGCGCAATCGACCAGCTTGGATATTGTTAGTGTCGGCATGAAGGTAAACCTAAAACACAATGTGATAGAAAATCCGGATTGATTTTCGATTATGTATATCAAAAAAGAAATATATGGAAGCATATGGTTCAAGATTAAAGCTTAGCACATTTTATTTGATGGTGCACTAGTTGCAAATGATCATAATAGAAGATATACTATTTTCATGTACTCCCAGGTTAAATCAGTCCATTTCCCTCATAATGAAAGTTTCTTTTCTATTGGACTTATGTATTCTGTTGGATGATGCAATGGTGGCAAATGTTCATCATATTCTCATATTATATCAGTCTGTTTCCCCTGTTTCTCTTATATTGTACTTGACATTGAAACATCCAATTTGCACTTTCAGGATCAGCTCACGACAAGGCCTTTGTCATCATTCAGTTCATTTGACAACCCAAGGCATTTGTCATCATTCAGTTCTTTTGACAACCCAAGAGGGCGTCAAATCCAAAAGGCTCCGCTTCGCACAAAAGCTATGTTAGCTGCTTTTTTTGTTAAGCACAGATCAGCAAAGATGAAAAACGTCTCTGTTCGTTGATCAACAGCAAGCCTGCAGTTTGCTTCAGCCATGCCAATGTAGAAGAGTTAAGGACATGGAAGAAACTCTGTATAATGTTGTACATTGTATTTGGATCTTGTATATTGGTGCTCTAGAGATAAACCTTTGCTGATACGCTTTCAAGCTATGTCTTAATGTCATCTTGCTGATGACCTAGATGTAATGATTTATATACGATGTTTTATACCATAGTGTAAACAGAATGTACAAGGAATCGATTGTACTTCTTCTTGTGCCAGAAATACAAGGTGGATGGCTCATCTGGTTAGTAGAATTCCCGTAGCTGGCCCAAGTGTAAAATGCATACACTTCATACTTGGCAGGATAATCTAAGGCAGCTGTAACTGTTGTGGCAGAAATACAAGGTGTTGGCGACGTGGTCAAGTCTTCCACGACGCGCACGACGCGCTCCACGATCCTACATCCTCGGATCCCGTCGGCTTGTTAGGCTAGTTAGTTAGAGCTGCACTCTTGTGCTTGTACATGTATAAAACGTTACTGAGAGATGAATACAACTTGCGTTGACACTCCAATCCTCCTTCATGGTATCAGACGGGGAATCCGACGAGTTTGTTAACCCCTTATCCTCGCCTTCCTCGCCTCCTTCCGCTGCCATGGATGTCAGCTCCATCTCAGCTCCCACCTCCGGTTCTTCCAGTTCCTCCAGTGAGTCCACGGATGCCCTCGGCGCACTCCTCCGCGGTGCAAACCTAGGACCAAATCCACCTCCACCCAACCCCACTATCTCCCTCGCCAGACGGTGAACATTCGTGCTCATGTTCCCATCGTTCTTGATCTGGAGAACACCTCCTACTCCCAGTGGCAGCGCTTCTTCGACACCGTCTTCGGCAAGTTCGGCCTCCGTGACCACGTCAACACCGCCGCCACACCCCGCTTCTCCAGCTCCGAGTGGGACATGATCGACGAGTGCATCGTCAACTGGCTCTACACGACGATCTCCGCCGACCTCCTCGACACCATCATGGAGAAGGACGACACCGTGCTCGCCGTTTGGACGGCCATCGAGGAACTGTTCCACGACAACCGCCTCACTCGCGCCTTTCATCTCGAGTCGGAGTTTCGCTCCCTTATGCAGGGCGATCTTCCAGTGATCGAGTACTGCTCTCAGCTGAAGGTACTGGCGCGCAAACTTGCCGACGTTGGTCATCCTGTTCATGAGGATAACCAAGTGGTGAATCTGCTGCGTGGCCTTAACCCTCGCCTCCGCCACATGATCTCCTCCATCCAAGCGCAAGATCCCCTTCCCCCCTTCCACAAGGTGCGCTCTCAACTTCGTCTCGAGGAACGGAGTCTCCAACATCAGGAAAAGCAGCTCGGCGCTGGCGCCGGTGCTCAGGCTCTCTACGCCGGGCGCTCCTCGTCGTCGTCGTCCTCCGCTCCGCCCACGTCTTCCGGCGCCACCAACAAGAAGAAGAAAAAAGGGGGAAACCTCCATCCTCCACCAACGGCGGCGGTAACTCATCGTCGGGTCCTGCTCCGGCCGGCGCCGCTGGCGGCGGCCGCAACTCCAGCCGGCCACCAGTTCCTTCCATGGCCCAGTGGCAAGCCGGGTTTAACCCCTGGACTGGCATGGTTCAGGCCTGGCCCATGCCTTTCCGCGTTCCAGCCGCTGGCGTTCTTGGGGTCAGGCCCGGTTTGCCACCGCAGCAGGCACTCGCGACCCAACAGCAAGGGATGCCGGCCCACCTGCCTTCAAATGGGAGCGCCCCCTCTCTCCCGCCATCCATGCCGCAGAACTGGGATCAAGGCGCCCTCTTCGCCGCGATGAACAACGTCACCTCCAACCCTGGCGGCGGCACCTCCGACTGGTACTTTGACACCGGTGCGTCCTCTCACATGTCCTCCACCCCTGGTAATCTTCGTTCCAGTTCCCCTTCCTCCCTTTTCTCTTCCATTCTCGTTGGCAACGGCGCGTCACTACCTGTTACACATACTGGTGCTTCCTCCATTCCAACTTCTCATCATGCATTACATCTCAATAATGTTCTGGTCTCTCCTGACTTGATTAAAAATCTTGTCTCTGTTCGTGCTCTTACTCGTGATAATGCTGTTACCGTTGAATTTGACTCCTCTGGTTTCTCCATCAAGGATCTTCATTCCAGGGCGGTGATTCTGCGATGTGAAAGCAACGGTGATCTCTACCCTCTGCGTTCGACACCGGAGCTTCTCACCATGTCATCTTCAATTGATCTCTGGCATCAACGGTTTGGGCACCTTGGCCAGCATGTTCTTCCCTCCTTGCTAGAATCTTTTGATTTCCACTGTAATAAATCTAGCAAACACATGTGTGATGCTTGTCAATTGGGGAAGCACACTCGGTTGCCTTTCCAGCCTTCCAATTCGGTTTCATATTTTCCCTTTCAACTATTGCATGCTGATGTTTGGACATCTCCAATAGCAAGTGTCTCTGGTTTTCAATTCTATCTTGTTATATTGGATGATTACTCTCATTACGTAAGGACGTTTCCTCTACGGCGCAAATCCGATGTTACACGGACAATTCTCTCGTTTCATTCTTATGGTTGCACCCAATTTCAACGTCCCATAGTTGCATTTCAAACCGATAATGGAAGGGAGTTTGACAACCTTGCTTTGCGCACGTTTTTTGCCTCACATGGTGTCTCACTGCGTTTCTCTTGTCCTTACACATCACAGCAAAATGGAAAGGCCGAGCGCATCCTTCGCACTCTCAATAATGGTGTCTGCACCTTGCTCTTCCATTCTGTTGTTCCCACTGTGTTCTGGGCCGAAGCACTCACTACTATGACGTTTCTCCTCAACCGCAGACCATGCACCACCTCAGGGTCCCGGACGCCGCATGATCTCCTTCTTGGTGCACCGCCCGATTACACCTTCCTTCGTGTCTTTGGTTGCGCTTGCTACCCAAACTAATCCGCCACCACACCACATAAACTCTCCCCGCGCACAACACGATGTGTCTTCTTTGGGTACGCACAAGATCACCGTGGCTACCGATGCTATGATCCAGCGTCACGTCGTGTGCTCACCTCTCGTCATGTGGTGTTCGACGAGTGCTCCTTTCCGTACCGAGCTCCGTCGACGACGACGTCACCTCAGCCACCGACGTCGCCCTCGCGGTTCCTTGACCCTGTTTTCGTCGCGGCTAACCCTCTACATGTTCGATCGTCCAGACGCACCACGCTCTCTCCGCATCGCGGTCCGGTCCTGTGACGACCCGGATTTTCAAAATCGAGAATCCAAATCTCTGTACCCTTGTGATTGTCCCTGGATCAGTAGCTATCACGTACAGAACTCATCTCAGCATAATATCATATCCATACAATGAATTTAGATTACATAGAAGAGATTTACATCCATACCAATATGGAAATACGAATAAAGTACAAGCCCGTCGGGCTAAGCGACAAGCGGAAATCCTGCGTAGCGGTAGCTAGGCTTCAAGTCTTCATCTTCAATCAACACCACAGGCAACTCGAGCGAAGCACACAACCCTTTTTCCATGCGTCCAAACATGTATGCTTACAAACTATCCCCAAGGAGTGGGATAGGTTCACGTCACCATCTGTATGCAAGCTTTAAGTGGCCTATATTCTAAAGATATAAAAGTAGTTCAAGGAAAGGCAGAGGTTTCCTATGAGCAGCAAAAGTATAAATATAAATCTCCAATAAATCCATCCATTCCCACCTCACAACACATCGGGCTGTTCCGGCGCACCGGACTCCCGTCTCCATCTCCACACTCGTCTAAGTCGATGCGAGAGCTCCCTCCCTCGCACCTCACCAACTACGACCGGATCCCGAAAGGAAAGGGATCAAACTTCTGAAAGGCCCTTGTTTGATTTTGGTAATTGAGTGACAACCTAGGTGGACTAATATGTGTTTATGTTGAGATACACAGGTGATTAGTCCATAGAGATGCACTAGTGTGAGCAACTTGAGTCATGTTGGTGAAGTGACTTGAATTCGTTGTAAAGCTCAACTAGTTGTTATAAAGGTGTGAATAAATATGAACATCATGAATTGATAAAGATCAAAAGGATGAGCATGATAAGTTATTGATCACCAAGGAAATGTTGTTGAATTGGAATTTCATATGGTGATCATAATGAGGAAGTGAATATAATGAAGATGTGGTATGCAAGTGGTTTTGTATGACAAGATGGTGAAAGACAAACAAGACTTGGCTGCGATGGACCATGCAAGGGTGAAGGGCAAGCAAGAGGCTTGGCGCCGAGGGACCAAGGTAGTGGTGAAGTGCGAGTAAAGGCTTGGGCTGATGGACCATGAAATGTTATATGAAGCTATGAGTGATCCACATCAATCATATGAAGAATGCAAAACGATGAAAAGCATATGTTGATCGATATCATGTATATTGATGAGATAAAGTGGGCACGGTCTATATGTTGATTAACATAAAGAGCCTTAAAGAAATTATGGTGATGAACAATATGCATATGGGCATCATGGAAGACCCAATGAATTTGCTCAAGGCAAAGGTATGAAATGTAGGGCATTTCATTTTGCCGGTCTCGGTGATTAGTAGAGAAAAGACCGGATTGATAAGATAGAATGCCGTACTATTAAGAGGGGTCTTGATGATGCTTGAGTCTTTACTTGGTGTTGAAAAGCTCAATCTTGCATATGCATACTAACCTTGACAAGGAACCGGTAGTTTGCTAAAAATCGTTTAGCAAATGGTTGATGGAAATGAGAGGTGGATCTTGGATTACTTTTTTGCCTTGATCCAATGTGTTTTGGGTCAAGCATTCAGTTGGGATGTGTAGTCCTATGAACAAGCTTTCCATAGAGTCTAAGATCACCTAATTTGGACATCGGAGCTAAGAGTTATGACCTTTTTACTGAGCCTCGGTCGTGCTGAAAAAATGGACTGCGGACCGTCCGCCACTTTTGAGGCAGACAGTCCGCGAATGGCAGACCTTCCGCCAATTCCTGGCGGACCGTCCGCAGTTGATTTTCTGAACAGCGGACCTAATGGCAGACCCTTTACGCAGAAACTGTTTCTGAGGGTTCCAGGGCACTTTTATAAGGCGGACAGTCCGCGAGAGGTATAACGGTTGACTGAGAGAGGCATTTATTGAGAATATAGCTGTTGGAGTTCAAATGGCAGACCGTCCGGCCTTGTAGGGCGGACGGTCCGCCAAAACAGAGTGTTTCGGGCTGTTTGAATGTAACGGCTAGTTTGGGAGTGTTGGCCTATATATACCCCGTCTCCTGCACCTTGGATGGGTGTTGAGCATTCCATTGAGCATCCTTGAGCTTGTGCAAGTCCTCCCATGAGTTTGTGCATGTGTTGCACATAATAGAGGGTGAGAGGCAAGATTTGAGTGCATTTGCATAAGAGATTGAGCTTTAGGCACTTGGTGAAGGGTCAAGTTAGTCTTGGCTTGTTACTCTTGGTGTTTGCCAACATCTAGACGGCGTGGTGGTGCTGTGATCCAGTGATCTTCTCAAGAGAAGCTTGTGAGAAGGCCCGGTGTGCTTGTGAGAGGTTTTGTGCTCGCCTCACCGGAGTGGTGAAGAGCAACTCTAGTGGAATCGAGGTGTGGAGCGGTTCTTTGGTTCAAGCCGGCTCAAGATCAAGCTGTGCCTTGATAGAGGAGCGGTTGGAACATTGAATCCACCTCAACGTGGATTAGGGGTGACCGGCAAGTCACCGAGACCACGGAAAAATTCGGTGTCTCTCCTTTGTGGTTTGTTCACTTGAGTTCCTTTATTTTGTGCAACTTACATTCAAGCAATTTATATTCTTAGAAACATTCTTGCTTGATTGTCACCCTAGGATTGCAAACCTTGATCTATACATAGGGTGTTGGTGCACATGGTTGAGAGACATATTTTTGGGGTGTAGTCGAGTTTTGACCGATCGTTTTAATTCCGCATTTTTATCGGTTAAGTCTTGTTAGATTTTTTAGAACCGACTATTCACCCCCCTCTAGTCGGCCTCCTCGATCCTACAAGTGGTATCAGAGCTTGGTCTCTCATTTTGGTGGACTTAATCGTCCCGAGAGTGAAAGGATGGCCACTAGTTGTATAGAGCACACCGATGATGCACCTATTTTTGATGTCACAAATTATGCTCATTGGAAGATTCACATGTCTAGCTATTTTCGTGCCATGAGCCCAAAAATATGGTGGATCATAGATGTGGGCTTTTCTCATGCTTTGGATGATCATGCTCCAACAAAAGGGCAAGAGAAATGCCTACATCTCGATGCTCAAGCTACTAATGCTCTATTTAGTGCTTTGAGTATAGATGTGTTCTATAGGTGTGCAAGTTGAAGAGTGCTCATGACATGTGGATGAAGCTTCAAGAAATATATGAAGGATCCAATATGACAAAGTTTGATTGTATTGATGATTTGGTCATTTTGGATAATTGCTCTATATCAAGCTCTCATGATCAAGTTGATAATTCATTCCCTTATGCTCATGTTGATGAATTCACAAGTCCATCATCATCACTACATTGCCTTATGGCCAAAGGTAACACAAAGGTAAAACTTGATGATAGCGATGATGACGATGATCATGAGTATACATATGAGGAGCTTGTAGACATGTTAAAAGAAATGCATGATTATGTTGGCAAAAGTAAATTTGAAATGGCAACTTTGAAGAAGAAAAATTCTTCTTTAAAGAACTTATGTGAGGAGCTAAAACATTCTCATGAGGAGCTTAATAAATCTTATGAGAAGCTAAAATTGTCTCATGAGAATCTTAGTGAAACTCATGAGAAGCTCAAAGAAGCTCATGATTCTCTTGTTGTCAATGCATCCAAAAATACCAAAGTGGACATAGACATATCATGTGATCTACCATCTAAGGTTGATGTGTCCACATCTTGTGATGATTTGCTTAATATGCCTTGTTGCTCAAATTTGGATGCTTGTACTTCTTCTATGCCCATTGAGACTAACCTTGCTGCTGAGAACAAGGAGGTCAAAGATGAGATCATAAAATTGAATGATAAATTGGAGAGATGCTATCATTCAAAGATGGCTGCTGAAAATATGTGGAGTAATGATAGAAGCATTGAAGATAAAAGTGAACTCGGTTTTCATCCAAAAAAGAAGGAGAATAGCCGAATAAGGCACAATAGAAGGCATCAAAAGAAATATCAAGATGCAAAGAAAGTGAGCAAGAAGGAAGAAAAGAAGAGAAATATTGCTCACATCAAGAGCTTCAAGTGCACGGAATGTGACACTTTGCCTCAAGTTGTCCTACCAAGCTTAATGAGAAGCCAAACAAATCAAGAAAGAGGCAAGTCGGCAACAAGCAAGGAATGAAGAAAATTCATAGAGGACAAAATCCGACTTGTTACAATTGCCGGAAAAAGGGACACATTGGTAAAAATTGTCCCATGGGTGATGTTCCTAAGCCTATTCTCTATAATGATAATTATTTGCTTAGGAAGGCTAGAAATGGCTCTATTGTTGCTAAAGTTGTTAGTTCACCTAAAGTTCATGCAAAGGCCATTTGGGTGCCTAAATATGTTGTGACTAACCTCATAGGACCCAACCCGGTTTGGGTACCAAAAAGTGCTTGAGTTGCTTAATAGGTACTTGAAGAGGCATTGGAAGCTTGGCTCATTTTTGGATAATCAATTTATATTATATTTTGAGATGAAGTCAAGCTTAGGATGATTGTTATATATCAAGAACCAATGCTATCTAGATTTATTGGAGCATCCCCTCAAGATTCATCAATCAATTCCTTCACTCAAGAATTTTGGTTTCACCACTACTCCCCATCTCATGCATTTCCATTTTCATTCTCTTGAGCTGATCTTGCATATGTTGCAATTGGTATGAGAGTGAGGAATCATGACATTTGGGTGAAGTTGGGAAAAGTCAAGTGAATGAGAGAAGTATAAATTTATGAGGGCTGAATTTATTTGGACTATGATTGGATTATGCACTTGTTCAAGTACTTGAGTCGAAAATTGGATATTTTGTGGAGTGAGGTTGATCAATCATATATCACAGAACTAGCTACTAAAATTTCCAATTGGTATATCATGGAATTAAATCTTTGGGCTGCTCAAAGAAATTCTCGGACAACATATTTTTTGCATTACAACACACCTATGACTTGAGTGCAACAAGTTTGGTATATTGGAGATTATGGAAGGCTTGCTTGATATTTGGCACTAGAGAAATTTATTTGTGAGCCTACCTCTTTGATGACCAAGGTCTGAAATATACATATCAAGCGGTGTCATTTTTGGTTCAGCAAGTAGAAACAATTTTCACGGTGGTGCTTTGCTGAAAATTATTTGAAATTAGTGATATCAACATTACCTATGTGCCCAACCCTTCAATATAGTGAGATGGCAAATTTGATTCTTCTCTTGCACCATGATCTTTGTTGATTAGAAAAATGATTCTTCGTGATCATAATTGGAGTTAGAAATTGCTGAAATTGTGCTAGTACATAAGTGCAGTTATTTTGGTTGAAAAATGGACATGGTCACTTATGTTTGATTTAGTGCAGCTAGCTGAAATTTGACATCATCGACACTTGCCAAATATGATCAAGGATAGCCATACGCTTTGGATTCTTTTCAAATACAATTTTCTTATGATAAAGTGCACTTTGGGATGCCATGATACAAAGGTGGATAAGCATATCAATGGCAGTTTGAGCTACAGAGATTGGATTTCTTGCAGCAAGCTTATTGGTTTTCTCAGCTGTGATGATCCTTATGCAAGCTTGCTTGAAGAAAGTGTCAATTACAAGTAACAAAGTGGTTTGAACGGCAACTATACAAATCTGAAAATCAGCTAGAGCCCAGACACTATAGAAGCTGAAAATTGTGATTATTGCTACCCACTATCATTATACAAGAGTTACAATAGTAATATTCTCTTCATGAAAGTTGCTAAGTGTAGTGGAAAATTCAATGGTCATATGGTCCTATCTTTTGGGCTATGATTCACTTTCAGATTTTGAGCTATATCAAGAAAGAAAGTTTTAGAGATGAATATGTTTGAAAACAAAGCAATATGTCTCAACCCATTGAGTGTGGAAAATTCAGCTAGTTATAATAAGATTTGCAGTTGTCCATGTCTGAATATCATAACATTTGAGAGGCAAACTGAACAAGAATGGTGG
>WEIB01001010.1:0-24309 GCA_015476505.1 Urochloa ruziziensis | reverse complement strand
CTCTATCTGACCTGAGGCGCTCTAGTTCACGGAAGACAAACGCGAGAGGCCGGGTCATGTCTAAAAACTGCTTGGTAGACCCTTTTAAAAGATTAGCATGAATCTCGAAGAAAGCATGGTAATTAAGGCTAGTCTCAATGGAGAGTTTTATTTTTGTGTTTCCAAGAATGCCACATAAGCAACCACACATTTAATTGATGGATGAAATAACTCTCACAATGCATTGTTCCATGTTGATGTTTCATAGGCAATGCACGCAAGACACAAAATAGTTGGAAACCGTGCATACTGTACATATGGTTTCATCCACATGAAACACCTTCCATCTTTTTCTTCATTAACTTCTTGCCACATTATCAAAACTGCTTATGTGACACCCTATTTAATGTGCATAAACCTCATGAAACTCCCCACTGGGACTGGCCTAAGCAGTTGTTATTGTTTCAGTCTTGGGTTCTCGCAAGGGCTAAGCCCTGCCTGCCTGCCCTTGCCAAGTTAACCCAGCCAATGTGCATGCACGGAGCTTTGCTGGTGGCTGATTCGCCATTTCGCCAAGGACGGCTGCTCCCTCAGTCTGTTCACTGTGGTGCATTTCTCACTGACAGGAAAAAAAAATTGCGCACCTCGCCTGGCCCTCACAGCAGGGCGAATGCCGCCGCTGCAACATCCGATTCCAATAGCTCCATGCCAGTATATGACAAGTTACATGTGCACCAAATGGCAGCAAAATTTTTCCAAACGTTCATCCGAATAAGTTAATTATGTAGCAGGTGGCTATGGATATACAGGACAATTGACATTTCAATCTTCCTTCGCTATACTATAAGGAAAATGCAGGTGAAGAGCAGCTCCAAGATGGGGGCCGGATAGCATAGTCGATAGGTATTCTGCTTCATGTACAAATTTGATAAAGAAGTGTTTGTCGATGCTGGTGGTCAGAAACTTTCCGGTACATTTCATCT
The DNA here is from genome assembly GCA_015476505.1 of Urochloa ruziziensis. Classification (NCBI taxonomy): domain Eukaryota; kingdom Viridiplantae; phylum Streptophyta; class Magnoliopsida; order Poales; family Poaceae; genus Urochloa; species Urochloa ruziziensis. The sequence continues at coordinate 23,347 of WEIB01001010.1, read as the reverse complement.
CTAGCTAATTAATTCCTACATGCATATATACGTCGGCCTAGTGATCAGAAACTTGCTGGTACCTCCCATTTCTAGATAGCTAACTGATGATCACCGGCAAGGGAACTTGTTGGGCAGAGCGGACCTTCTGTGCAATATGCTATGGTCCAGGTAGAGCAGGATGGGTGGTGGCTGATAGGGTCCATCCCCCAAATAAATAAAATGTTTTGCTATTTTATTTTGGTTTATTTTCGGTTTAGATGAAAACCGGTTGTGATGGGGTCATCACAGCCGGTTTTTGAAAACCGGCTGTGATAGGGGGGACTATCACAGCCGCTTTATCTCATCCGCCTCCCAAAACCGGCTGTGATGGGGGTTCCGAACCGGCTGTGATGACCTTTTCTGTAGTAGTGGAAATTCCTGTCTGCTTTTCTTCCCACGCCGCGCATGAACTCTCGGCGACCGAGCTGGCGTCGGCTTGCATCGTCCGCCCAGTCGGCTGGCACAGTGCTCTGTGTTGGTCGCGTGCAGTGCCCCGCAGACTCCGAGCTAGAAGCAGGCCAGCAATGCCGTAGGAACCGACCAGGTGAGCACTAAGCAGGGTTGTTACTGTTTTCCCTTGCTAGTCACCTCTATCTGACCTGAGGCGCTCTAGTTCACGGAAGACAAACGCGAGAGGCCGGGTCATGTCTAAAAACTGCTTGGTAGACCCTTTTAAAAGATTAGCATGAATCTCGAAGAAAGCATGGTAATTAAGGCTAGTCTCAATGGAGAGTTTTATTTTTGTGTTTCCAAGAATGCCACATAAGCAACCACACATTTAATTGATGGATGAAATAACTCTCACAATGCATTGTTCCATGTTGATGTTTCATAGGCAATGCACGCAAGACACAAAATAGTTGGAAACCGTGCATACTGTACATATGGTTTCATCCACATGAAACACCTTCCATCTTTTTCTTCATTAACTTCTTGCCACATTATCAAAACTGCTTATGTGACACCCTATTTAATGTGCATAAACCTCATGAAACTCCCCACTGGGACTGGCCTAAGCAGTTGTTATTGTTTCAGTCTTGGGTTCTCGCAAGGGCTAAGCCCTGCCTGCCTGCCCTTGCCAAGTTAACCCAGCCAATGTGCATGCACGGAGCTTTGCTGGTGGCTGATTCGCCATTTCGCCAAGGACGGCTGCTCCCTCAGTCTGTTCACTGTGGTGCATTTCTCACTGACAGGAAAAAAAAATTGCGCACCTCGCCTGGCCCTCACAGCAGGGCGAATGCCGCCGCTGCAACATCCGATTCCAATAGCTCCATGCCAGTATATGACAAGTTACATGTGCACCAAATGGCAGCAAAATTTTTCCAAACGTTCATCCGAATAAGTTAATTATGTAGCAGGTGGCTATGGATATACAGGACAATTGACATTTCAATCTTCCTTCGCTATACTATAAGGAAAATGCAGGTGAAGAGCAGCTCCAAGATGGGGGCCGGATAGCATAGTCGATAGGTATTCTGCTTCATGTACAAATTTGATAAAGAAGTGTTTGTCGATGCTGGTGGTCAGAAACTTTCCGGTACATTTCATCTCTAGCTAATTAATTCCTACATGCATATATACGTCGGCCTAGTGATCAGAAACTTGCTGGTACCTCCCATTTCTAGATAGCTAACTGATGATCACCGGCAAGGGAACTTGTTGGGCAGAGCGGACCTTCTGTGCAATATGCTATGGTCCAGGTAGAGCAGGATGGGAGGCACGGGGTATTGAAGCGTTAAACTACACAGTCCCCTTTTATTTGTATTTGTGGGCATTATATGGCCCCGTCGTTTGGAACAGCTTATGGGCTGATTCCATTGGAATTAATCGGCCACGGGAAGCCAAACAGCCCGATTATTTCTCCGCTTCCGACGCGAGCGATTCCTGCGGAAGCCCAACTTTGCCTACGACGCGGAATCATCCCTCACCCTCGATTCCTACCGACGCAACTGATTCCAGTCCGCTGAAGAAGTCCAGGCCGCCCCCTACCGTCGACGAAGGAGCCCAGGCCGCCTCCCACCGCCGAAGGAGCGCAGGCCGCCTCCCGCCGCCGCCGCTGAAGAAGCCCCCTCCCGCCCGAAGGACCCAGGTGTGCGGTGGAGCCGGTCTGCCGTCCCCGTGCGACGAGCACCAACGCCGCCGCGCTCCACCCGCCAAGTGCTTGCGTGCGTCCAGGCAGTAGCCGGAGCTCCGCACCTTCACTCCGGCTGCCCCAGCCCCGAGGTCTGCCCATGAGCTCCGCTTCGGCCGCCCCAACCTCGAGGTCCGCACCAAGCTCCGTGCAGGCCGCCCCAACGCTCGAGATCCGTTCCCGAGCTCTATTGCAGCCGCACCAGCGCCCCCGAGGTCCGTCTCCAAGCTCCGCCATGGCCTGCGGTGGTGCGCGCTGCTAGCAGGACCTTCGACGAATGCGATTCTAACACGGGAGCCAAACGCGACGCTTCTTGTTGACACGATTCTATCAACAGCGGCTTGTCCAGAAATCGAGTGGTGGAGAGAATCGTGTTGGCATAACGCTGTCCCAAACAGGGCCTATATAACTCAAAGAGCTAGAATGCGATCGTTGGTACGGTTGAGGCCACGTGAATCGTCCTTATTGCATTACATAAATAATAACTAGTATCCTCAAGGAACAAGGATCCAGACACTATAAAAAAAGATTTGTAGGGGGCACCTCAATTTTTTTAAGCCAGTCTCAATGGAGGGTTTTATGGGTTTTCACGAGCATTTAATTGTTGTACACATCAGCAAAACTGACGACATGGCAGGGTAATCAATACGAGAGAGAAGGAGGACGTTTCATCACCACGAAACTCCCTGGGCGTGGTTACCTAGTCTGACGACAAGCGATGAAACACGCACTGAGGCTGCCTTCGTTTCATGCCCAAACCCTGCATCTCTGACGCGCTACCTCCCCGCCTTCCCCTGCTCCCCGCTCTAGTGCTCCCGCCATTACTTCTCCCCCCCTCCAAATCAGGTTTGAGGAACTTCTCATCCGCCCTTAGGCCAGTCTCAGTGGGAGGTTTCACTACACTTTCGCCTGATTTCTTTCTAATTGATGCTATAATTTGTACAAGCTGCTGCTGCAAAAGGAAAAAAACTAAAAAATTACAACTAACACGTTTAATAGACTGTTGAACCACTCCACCTCTATTAACTCGCAATAATAATCCAGCGCCCACCACCAATCCTTTTTCCCTACGTTCCAATTGATCTCCCATTTCTGAATCCATTTCACACGCCATGCTGGCAGCTATAGCGGTTTTTGTGGTGTGGGCACACTTCCGCTGGTGCGTCATGCCCGGCACCACGGCACTAGGCGTGGACACATTACTACAAAATCATTTTCGGAGACGGTTTTTTCCATTAACGGAGGCGGTTTTTGCAACCGTCTCTGAGCTGGGGTCTCTGCTAATGGTATTAACGGAGGCGGATTTTCAACCATCTCCGTTAATGTTACAATAACCGCCTCCGTTAATCGTTCCAGACGAAAATAAAAATGCCGAAAAAAATTGCAAATTTTTTTTTAATTGAGGGAGGCCCCCACTAGCGAGCCACTTGTCACACTATTTATCACACTTTTTTTCGTGGAAATTTGACACTATGCGGCTGACGGGATTCGAACCCGCAACCTCTACCTCACGCGTGCCTCACTCTACCACTACACCACACTATCTCATGTGTCCATGCTCTGTTTTGATTCCTATCATATTATACACAACCAAGTGTAAATTGTGTTTTTGAAGTTTTAAACGAAGTCAAATGAAAAAATTGTCAACTACTGAGTTTCTTAACTTTTCGAGATCTACAATTTTTGTATAGGTCATTTCTCCATCTGAGGTCTTTTGCGAATTTTGAATTTCAAATTTTGAATTTTTCGTGGACAAGATGATTTCAAATGAAAAAGTTGCAAACTACAAAGTTTCTTTACTTTTTGAGATCTACAACTTTCATGTTGGTCATTTCTCTATCCAAGATCGTTTGAAAATTCAAATTTAAAATTTGAGAATGGATTTACGGAGGCGGTTACATTCATTTTAGGAGGCGGTAATATTTTACCGTCTCCTAAAATCGATTAACGGAGGCGGTTTTTTAACAGAACCATCTCCGTTAATGGTCGATTAACGGAGACGGTTGTGTTACAATAACCGCCTCCGTTAATCGATTTTAGGAGACGGTAAAATGTTACCGCCTCCTAAAATGAATGTAACCGCCTCCGTTAATCACTCCCATTAACAGAGACGGATATTTTTTGTAAACGTCTCGGAAAATGTTTTGGCAGTGTCTCCTAAAATGTTTTTTTTATAGTAGTGACACGCGGTGAGCTGGCCAGTGCAGCGTGAGACACATGTCCAATAGACACGCGGTGAGTAGGAGACAGGGTTGCGAACATGTTCAATGACAATGCAAGCTAGACTAACCACGGCATATCAACTGTTATATGTGGTCACAAGCGGATGGGATCAGAGTGGCACAAGGTACTGAAGTAATGGGCTACGTGGTCCTTTTTATTTCTATTTATGAGCACTACTAAAACAAAATGGTTGGGTGAGGCCAGATGAATGCTTATTGCATTGCACATCTTAAATAAAGAAGACGTAATTTAGTTCATTATATACAAAGTATCCTAACCATAGTAAGAAGGAAAAGGTCCCCAGTATAACCAAAATCTGGATAATCCCTCAACAGTTTTTTTGGTTTGCTTAACACCTCCAATTTTCTAAACCAACACACTATTAATCTTTAACCCAAAATCCAATATAAATTTATTACATGGCTCCAGTTTTTCAAACAAATTACACCATGCAGGATATCTAACATGGAAAGGCTCCCATGTGGCATGCCCATCTGACACGGCCTCCAAGCACGACTTTCTCGTCAAATGATAGTGAATTTGCTGGTGATAGTGAACTTGCTGATACCTTCCATTCCTAGCTAGTTAATTCCTTTGGAAATTTTGCTGTAGGACACTACGCGATTTCGATATTGCAGTGGGACACTGTAAAAAAATAAATTAGCCATAACACACTAGGCGGTGTGTTTCAGCAAAGAAATTAGTGTGTCATAGCAAAGAAAAAAATATTTTCGTGTGCCATAGCTAATTTCACAAAACTGCAATGTCCACCAGCAAAATTTTCCTAATTCCTATGTATGTAGCAGGCAGAATTGCTAACCCACCCAATAACAATGAAAGCTAGCCTAACCATGGCATATAACTGTTCACAACCGGATGAGATCAAAGTCGCTTAAGGTATTGAAACAACAGGCTATGTGGTCCTTTTATTTGTATTTATAGGCGTTGCAATCCACATGATTTCAATGGAATGGTTGGCTGAGGCAAGATGCTTATTGCATTGCACATGTGTTAAACAAAGAAGAAGCAATTTATTTCACAAAGTACCGTTACCTTATGACATGGAAAAAAGTTCAAATAACTTCCCTCTGTAATAGTCAACGCGCGTCTAAATAACCGCTAAATTATTTTTTGTTGGGGGTAAAGGAAGTAGGATCTGTGCAACACATAGCTCAACTGAATCAGTAAAGCTCAATCCAATCAGCATGTCAACCTGATCACACACTACTACACAAACCCTCATCACAACCGGTTCCAAACCCCTATCACAACCGGTTTTGGGGGGCGGATGAGATAAAGCGGCTGTGATAGTCCCCACTATCACAACCGGTTTTCAAAAACCGGCTGTGATGATCCCCCATCACAACCGGTTTTGAAAACCGGCTGTGATAGTGGGGTGATCACAACCGGTTTGTGTCTAGAACCGGCTGTGATGGGGGGATATCACAGCCGGTTCTAGGCTATGGCCGGCTGTGATAGGCCCCTATCACAGCCGGCCAAAGCCTAGAACCGGCTGTGATCTTTTTTTTTTAATTTTTTCATATAACAAATATATTTCGCATATATATCAAATATTCCACAAATATCAATCACATATTCAGAACCCACATATAAAGCACGATGCATTCAAACTTCAACAAACCATCTAAACGTTATTACATTAAGTTCATACACATCAAGTTCAATAGATGCATATCAAGTTCCGCTACGCTACGAGTGCATGTCAAATATATTACAAGTTCCATCTAGTCTCACGGCTTCATAATGTGGTATTCTCCATCTTCGGATATAACATGTTCGAGAATGAACCCGGCAAGCTGTTCTGAAAGTGCAATTATCTCGGTCGCAATCATCTCGGACGCACCAACCTCGGCTTCCTGCAACATGAGTGAGAGCGAAGAAAGCACATGAGGAGTGAAGCAAGAACATGAGTTAGTGAATCAAAAATGCATTAACATATATGGCTAAAACTATTGAGAAAGTAAAAGACGATACGAACCCTAGTTAGGTTCACATAAAGCGGTAAACTCCCACAAACCTGTCTCTCTAGAGCGCTAAAGTCATCACCAGTGTAGCAGTGGATGTAGTGCATGACATAGTATCCGCAGTGATTGTTTCCCATCGGCTGCTTTTTAATCCACTTTGTAGATGATACAATGAATTTATCTGTGACGAAGGGTCTATGCAACCCTTTGTTTTCCTTTTTCTTGCAATACATTTTGAAAGCCCTACATGACATTTCAGAGTGAATGTGATTAGGCAGATGCAATCAATATTGATCCAAAAGAGTGATTTGTCTATACTTACTTGTTTAATTAGTACTTGAATGAGTGGATCGATCATACGAAGAGGCCTATCTTTTGAGTCATAAACCTTGATGGAACTTTGAAGAATGCAAATATCCAAGAGAACATAATGGTTGCTGTAAACCAAAGGGTGGAACATGATCATTTTTGCCGCGTAACTAACAACGGTTAGATAAAGGAGAGATGGAATGTAACTAGGAACACACTTACAGGAAATTGTACGGTAGAAGTATGCTTTCCTTCATTTTAAGAAGGCAAAAAGCATTGTACAAATAGTGCATGGTATCAACATTTGCAAAATTCTTCTCATTTACTGCAACAGGGTCCAAGAAGGCTATGTCTTTAATCCCACGCTCTTTTAACAAGTGGGACTCCATCCTCAAAAAGATCTAGTTGTAAAATGCATTGTGTTGAGCAAGAGAAGTGAACAGAATGTACATGAGAAGAGAATACTTACAAGCACCACAGGAAGAGGATGTTGACGTCGAGAGCATCTTGCTGGTACAACTCAAATAGAGACTTGTATTCGAGGTACCTGTCGTGACGAGAACTGCCTTCAATTATTTGGCCAAATAATTCCTTTGGGTACCTCACTCCAAAGTAAATGTCGGATTGACATTTGTACAAATCATGCAAATTCCTCATCTTCATCGGTAGGCCAGCCAATTCTTCTGGGCAAACTAGGTGTGACACCCTCAAAATTAATTAGGATTATTTAATTAATTATTAGATTAATTATTAGATTTATAAAGACTATTATAAGCTAGAATGAGAATTTTTAGGAATAATAGAATATAGAATAATAACGGAAAAATAAAATAAAGTTCTATAACTTGAGTGCTTTATAAGGATTGAAATAGCATCGGAAGCCCTAGGTTTAAATTAAAAGAAGTTGATTCAAAAATTGAATTCAAAAACCCTTTCAAAACCCTATAGAAAAATAAGAAAAGAATTCTAAGCCCGGTGGGCCGGCCAGCCACGGCCCAGACTTCCTAAAGTCTGGATCAGGCCCCTCAACTCCCTCCCCCGGCTCGCTTCCGCGCGGCCCGGCCCAGCGTCTCTCTCCCTCTCAGCCCCTCCCCACGAAGTTCATCCCACGCCCCTCAACTCTCGGCCCAGCCCATTTTCCCTCCTCCTTCTTCCTCCTCTCTCTTCTCCGGTTCCTCCCCCTCTCTCATTTCTCCGGCGCGGCGCTGCCGCGTGCCCATCCCGCCACCGCATCGCCCCCAACCCTCGTGGCAGCCGCAGATCGACGCCACGCTACCTCCTCCACCCACTGCTCATGTCAGAAGGGCCATCCCGGCACGGGAGCCCCCTTCTCCCCCATCTCGCAGCGGCCGTGCCTCGCCGTCGCCGCCCGATCCCCCTCCTTCGGCCATGATAGCCCCGACAAATGCGCGCGGGACGCGTGTAAGTACCACGCGAGTCCACCGCACATGAAGTGCGGCGCCGACACCCCCTCCCCGCCATCCACACGAACGCCCGCGGCAGCACGCGTCGCACGCCGGTGAGCTTGCCGCACCGCGTGTCGCCGCCCTGCTGCCCCGGTGAGCCCCCAGGGAGCACCGCTAGGCTATAAATAGCCCTGCATGCGCCCCGGATGGAGCTCACCCTCACCACAACACACCTCACAAGCTCCACGGCCACGCCACCACCGCGAGCGCAAGAGCGCCGCTGCAATACTCTGGCAATCCCGCCGCCGCCAAGCTCCTGGACGCCCTTCCGGCCATCGCGACGCCACCCAGAGGCCCCATAGCGCCCAAGGCACGAAGCAACGTACCCCAGGGAGCGCTCGTGCAGTGGAGGAGCACCGCCCGAGCACCGGCGCCGTGGTCCGCAACCGCCGCCGCACGCCAGAGTGCTACCCCGGCCATCCCCGCCTCGGCTACCCCGTGGTGAGCACCATGCGACCCCTCACTCTCTCCCCAGCCTCTCCGTTCCCCTTCGCAAAGTCCGGCGAAGCCGTGACCGGTCACCGCGCACGCCGCCGTGCACCGGCAAGCCGTCGGCCAGTTGCAGTCCCTCTCCTGCACACCTGCGCATACCGGCGTGCCCCACGCCACCCGCGGACGCGCTCCACTCACCACTAAAGGCCCAGAGACCCCCCAACCCAGTTTTCCCTCTCCACCGGCCGCCGCCCGTACTCCGGCGAGGCCGCGCCGTCACACCAGCCACCAACCCTCATCGTATTCATCCTTACCGTGTCCACCGTGTTCCCCTGAGCTCGTAGGTGCTTCCGCCGCCGCGAGAGTCGCCCCGTAGCGGCCGGCGGCGAGAGCTTCGGCGAGCTTCCCCTGCCGTCCCTCAGCGCCGCCGTGAAGTGCGGCAGCCGCACTGGCGCCCGCGTGGCAGCTACGCCTGCGCGGGCCCCGCTTGCCAGCCTCTCCCACGGCCACGCCAGCCGCCACCTCCCTCTCCCCGCCTTGCGTGCGCCCGGTCCAGTGGACCGCAGGCTCATGGGCCGAGCGGTCCACGCGCCCACGCTGCTGGTCCACAGCACAGTGGAGCGCGGGCTGGCGCCAGTGCTGGCGTCAGCCGGCCCCACTTGCCAGCCGCACAAACACAGGGAAAATGCTAGGTACACCCGGCTTAGTGCACCCAAGAAGTTATTTCTCCACCTTAGAAATTTCCTAAAATTCCCAGAAAATACCTAAAAATATTAGGGAAAATAATAAGCTATTTAGTATCATCCAAATTATCTATACCCATTTCTAGGGCTTAGAATTAAGAGGATTCTTTTTCAGCCTATAGAAAGATTCCGTTAGTATACCCCAGTTTATGCCCAATCCAAAATAGAACCCCGTAAATAGCCAATAAATTCCTAAAATTATTAGAATATATTCTAAGGTTTTTCATAAGATTAGATTCCCTAGAAACCATTCTTAAGCCTAGAAGTTATTTATTGCCTTCCACCGACAGTTCCCAAACCCCGCCTAAACCCCGGGAAACCCGAACCCTTTCAAAATACCAGCTCTACACCCTCGATTAACTTAGAAACCACCCCTATAACTATTCTACCCAACCCCTCTCCCCACAAGTAATTCAGTCGCTGTGATGATTGATTAGTCGTGTATTTGTATTTGTGTAGATACTCCGCCAGGAAACCTCAGGATTGTAGCCCGGCGGAGACCACCACCGTATCAGGCAAGTCTTAGCAATTTCCTTGCTCATGATAATCAATTGCATTAACATGCTCTACTCCTAGCTAAATGTCCGTAGTTGCATTGAGAATTAGCCACTCAGATACCCCCAACTACTAAGACACTACCTAGTGCGAGAAACCCTGGTTGCGAGAGGCACCAAGGGGGAAGAAGATGCGAGGTAGGGTGGATAGTCTCGGAGGAGCTCCTATCCAGAGGCCTACCTTGGTCGCTTAAGGACCGGTTCTTGGAAAAGTCTTTCCAACGCCATGTACGGCTATACGGGCCAAAAAGGACATAGCCTTCGGGAATGCCCTGTAATGTGAGGCCTCGACTCACACTCCACCAGCTACCTCTGGCAAAGCTAGCCCAGGGGCCACGGTGGGCAACGGAAATGCTGGAGACAGCCCCAGACAGTGGGCTGGGACTGGTCGGCACGGGTTGCATGTGACAGGGCTGGTAGGGCCCACGGGCGATGCATGCCCTAATTTATATGATGCATCCATACCCGGGTTAGTGTCCTTGTGTGGACGTTTATGCGATCCCTGTTTAGACCCCAGTAGCATCCGTGGGTAGACCTAGATGGAAGCTGTCCAGAGATGGACGCCAGTGGATACGAGTCCCGTAGGGTGGCCCTGCCGTTGGCCACGGGAGGGTCACCTGACCGTATAGTTTCAAGAGTACAAACCTCTGCAGAGTTACCCAATCTATCGATAGCCGTGGCTCTCGGTTATGAGCCCATCTGGTTAAAGCTCCCACATATTAGCCAAGAATAAGCCATAGGAGTAATGATAATGAGATAATGGTGATTGCAGGATCGACAGAAGGATCCGGGCCAGAATCTCCGGGGACTGGTAGGGAGGTTCTTGCCCCTCCAGGACCCAACATCGATGTACTTAATAACCTGTCAACTAATAATGCATGTTCATACCTTCGGTTGTTATGTACTTGCTGAGTGCGGTGGTACTCAGACTTGCTTGTGAAATCTTGCAGCTCCATCGGAAGGCTTCCCTCCCTTCACCGGCCCTGCAAGTCGTCTTGATCAGGTCCTAGTTCAGATCTTTACTTTTCAATTCTGATTAGCCGTTGCCAACTCTTATGCAATTAAAGTTTTCCTTTACCAGGAAATGACATTATTTAATGCTAGGTGGGCCCGCTGGGTGGCGGGGCCCACAGGGTTGGTATCAGAGCCGTTAAGCCGTAAAATACATCTTTAACTCCTACTTTAAACACCCTGAGGGCTAGAATACACGAACAAGTAGAACTAATCTTTTTCTCACCCGAATATGACTCTTCTATCTTACTCTGCAAAGGAAGGGAACTCTTTAACCTTCCTTTCTACACTACAGGTAGATGGCAGAGGATCAACGTTGGGACAGCTGGGACAACTGGGTTGACGAAGAAGGTTGGACGCACGGGCATTATATCACGAAGCATGGATTCCCCCGAATCTTGTGGGATACGCTGCAGAGATTGGGATACGGACAATACCCAGAGTATTCAGGGAAAGAAACTAAAAGAAATGGAGTGAGAAGTTGCAAAATGTACCTCCGAATGCCCGGCATACAAGTACATCCATAATGGGTACCTTGGGTAGAACAAGCCGAGGGAACCGAATTCTCAGATACTCTCCAAATTATAGCCTTTCGAACCCTCACCAAAATCCTCTCCAGGCATGTAACCAAAAACGAAAATACCCCAGCCAAATACCTTCCAGTGCTAGACCTAACAGATCACCGCTGGCTACAACGAATCGAACACCTGCAGCTTATCCAACCCACAGAGCTCCATCACGTTCTAGCCACCACAACCCAATACGCAGTCTCCCTGTATAATCTCCATACTCAGAAAGAAATGGATGCCCAAACATATCGCCAAGAAGCAGAAGAGGCACGTCATCGAGAAAGAAGTGCCCGATTTCGATTGATGAAGACCAAAGATCAAGCTGCTCTATCGGAATATCAAACCGAAACCGCAATGAGGAATATGATCTCTACAATAGATGAGCTTCAACTCACCATTGATAATCTTACCCAGACTTTAGCTCAGCGACAGGAGGAGATTGAAGCACTCACTGAAGCATTAAACCAGGCGCAGCATGATGCTCAGAACCAGCAAAACCTGATCGAAGAAGAAGAAGTAGAAATAATTAGTGAAGAAGAATCTTCAGAAGAGGAACCCACAGAAGAGGAAGTATCGGGATTAGACTCTACCTCAACCATCCCCTCCGTTCATTCCCCACTACGTTTTGAATCTGCAGGAGAAAATTCTGATAACCGATCCTCTGAACCTGAAACACCCGACCAAGCCGTTACCTCTAAGCCTCACCCAAATCTAGGAAAAAACCTACCTAGTAGTGGGACTATGGGACAAGATGTTGGAAGTTCTCCATCGGCATGGACTGACAGAAGAAGATGTGGGCCCTTCTCGCCTGGGATCGCCTTCCCCATAGCTTCGGGGACAATACTCAGTATACGCGAGTGGATCGCTAGGGTAGTTAAGAGAGTAAAATAAAAAGGAAACGAGTTGGAATATGTACTCATGTACAGGGAATAAGAGTTGTAAAATAGCCTGTGTAGTAAGGGATGTTCCAAATCATACAGCCTGTTTGAATAAATGAATGTTTATGCAGGAAAGATGGACCGCTGGAATGAGGTTCGGTTCTGTGGTGACCACCACCAGGGATTCCCAGCTTTGCTACGCCAATGTCTTCAGGATCTTCGATTTGATTCGCAGCATACCCAGTTCTATGGAAGTATGTATGGGCTAAATCATGAACAAGGAACTGCCATGATTACCCTTACCGTACCGGCTGCACCCGAAAATCCAGATCATCACCCCACCAATGTAATGTGTCGGTGATATTATCTCCGGCAGTCTTCCACGGGGTAGCCCACGGAAGTGATTTGTAATGCAGGGAAGATCGCAAAGATCGGAAGCAAGATGGTTAGGATGGACAGACACAAGGGTTTATACAGGTTCGGGCCGTCGACTCGACGTAATACCCTACGTCCTGTTTTGGGGTGTTGTATTGCGTGTTTTGGTGATTCGAGTTGGCTCGAGTCGTGGTTCAGATGAGTCGAGTTGTGGTTAGTTGCTCTCTCCTTTTTTTTTGGAGGGGGTCCCTGCCCGCCTTATATATCGGGGGGCAGGGTTACAAGTCGGTTTGAATCCGATCCTATCTCTAAGAATCATTTCCTTCTTTACAATAACTCCTATTCCAACTAGGACTTCTCCTTCCAGATCCTTCCTCCGTGCGCCGACTTGTCCCGCACGTCTTCAGGTCCAGAACGATGAGGTGGGCCGCCCCCTTTTGGTGGGCTGCCAGTCTTGCTCGTGAGGTACCCGGGTACTATATCCCCCACAGTAGCCCCCGAGCACTTCTTGGCCGATCATTGGCTGTAATTGATCCGTCTTTTCTTGCATGATCCGAGTGCTCTCCAAGTTATTTAAGATCTCATCCGAGTGATTTCGAAGAAGATCCGAGTGATTATGAGAAAAATCTGAGTGGTTTCGAGGAAGATCTGAGTACATGATCAGACGCTCCTAAAAACAATTCTTCAATTATTGCCATAGTGAGGGGAAGGAGTGCTCTTTTTCACGACGCGACAGCGAAGTGAATACACTTAGCCCCCGGGCTTTGGGCAATTTTAGTATGAAATTGGTCAAAGGTCTTCAACTTTATCCATCTGTATCTTGATCTTCAATGGTGTGCACCTCCAGGTGCACCCATTGGGTGTAGCCCCTGAGCCTTGAGCAGAATAGAATATTCTGGTCGAGGGTCAAAAATGTTATGAATCTCTTTTGAACTTAATCCATCAATGGTGTGCACCTCCAGGTGCACCCATTGGGTGTAGCCCCCGAGTCTTGATACGACTCGGCACGATCGTGTCAAGACTCTGAAAGCCGTGAATCCTGACTGAATTTTTCAGCCCCCATGCCTCTGGGCATGGATTTCGGATAATCTTTTCCTTCTGGGGCTTTTTTGTTTCCCCTTTCTAAGGATTCTGTTCTCAAGTTCTTTGAACTCGGCATGACTCCCAAGTCGTGTCCCACGACCCAGCTTGACCATATGGTAAGCCACCTTCTCACAAGATTTATACTTGTCAGCACTTGACCCAGACTTCTGAGCGAATTTAGCGATAGTATCGCATGCCTTATGTAAAAATCAATTGTAAGGTTGCAATATTAATTGCAAAAGCAAGTCTGGCCGTCGACTAATTTTAGCCTCACGACCGAGTGGTTTCCGCCCCTGAACACTAGCTCAGGAACCCACAAATTTAGCTTAACAGAACCGAAAGGTCGTGCTACATTTCAGCCCATTTAGGCCCACAATTCCCGCAAAGTCCGTTGTTTCCTAAGAAACCTAACGGTTGCTTTACGGAAGGCGAAATATCGTGAGATATCGCGATTCCTTATCGCATCTTTGAATTCTACGGAAGGCGAAATATCGCGAGATATCGCGATTCCTTATCGCATCTTTGAATTCAAAGCGACGGGACGTGCCTGCGTCGGTTCAGTTCCCGAAACACGCATCGCGCCGTGCGCGGGAGGAACGGTTCATTCCCTTATAAGCCACCCCCGCCGCAATCTTCTTCCTTTACTCGCCATTTGCCTTCACCGCATCCAAGTTCTTCTTTCTTGCTCAGGCGCAAACTTGTGTGTTCAATGCCACCCATTGGGTGTAATTCTGGTTAAAAACTGAACCCAACATTGAAATGCAGAGTCGAGCTGCCGAAGAAGCACTCGGAAGAGCCGAGTGGTGGTAATTGCCAATGTTCTGTCCAAGGACGTTGTCGATGAGGCTGGCCCTTCTAGTGGTGGCGATCCTGCAAATTAAATTTTGTAGATTACCTGTAGTATTGATAGTAGAAGTACTTTGAACAATGTGTAATCTTCTGTGCTTGTATATAAGTTTTTGTGTGACTACTACTCCCTTTCTTTCTGCGCTGGCCTTAATTTCTGAGTGGTTGACCTGTTACGGAGTAGATTAGCCTCGTTGGTCTCAGTCTCATGCCGCCGAGCTTTGTCGTGCGTTTAGAGCTTTGACTTGGCGAGTACTTTCCCCCACGATTTAAAGTTTGTTCCACTCATACTTTATGTGCTTGACGCGAAAGAGGAAATTCGAGTAGTAGATATAATGTAGATAGAAGATGAAATCAACTTTGTTGACAACTCATATGACATTTATGAATCTGCCGAGTCGAAACTGGGGATGATTATCCATAGAAACCACTCGGCGAGGATTATTAAA
This sequence comes from Urochloa ruziziensis, assembly GCA_015476505.1. NCBI lineage: Eukaryota > Viridiplantae > Streptophyta > Magnoliopsida > Poales > Poaceae > Urochloa > Urochloa ruziziensis. The sequence continues at coordinate 8,272 of WEIB01001010.1, read as the reverse complement.
AATATCTTAAAGAAATAAGAGATTAATACGTAACTTAACCGAGTCGTTGGTTGGTGAGCTTCTGCTGGCGCTTCGTCTCGAAACCTTCCGGTCCTTCGTAGATCATACGGACCACTCGGTCGGCCTCATTGCTTATCGAGCATGCGTTGGAAATCCTCTGGAGTTACCCGGCCTCTGGACCGGTCCAGGGCGGCGACCATATCTCCCTCGCTCTTCTTCTTGCGGGGGTGACTGTCGGTGCGACGATGGTCGTCGTGTCGGTCTTCATCTTCGCGGCGGTCGCGCTTGCAGGTCGTCTTGTTCTCTTCTTCCCAGCGACTCCTGAGCTCGCTGAGCTGTTCCTTCTCCGCGATCTCCGCGTCCGCCCACGTGCTAGCGATCCGGAACATGTCATTGACAGTCGCGGGTGGCTTCCGAGTCCACTTGTAAATCAGTCTCCCATCGGAGATGCCGTGCTGGAAGGCTGTCATAACCTCCTGATCCGTCACGTCCGTGATGGAGTTGCGCTTCTCCGAGAACCTGCGCACGAAGTCGTGCAGGGTCTCGTTCTTGCGCTGTCTGATCTGACCGAGGAGCCGCTTGCTCCCGGGCCTTTCCCAGGTACCAAGATAGTTACCGACAAAGAGTACGGTGAGCTGCTCCCAGTTGTCGATGGTGTCCTGCGGGAGTCCTGCCAGCCAGTTGCGGCAGTCCTTGGTGAGCATGATGGGAAGATAGTTTGCCATCACGTCCTCGTCGCTGCCGGCCGCTTGTACGGCGGTGTAGTAGATCTGAAGCCATTGAGATGGGTCAGATTTCCCGTCGTACTTGTCGATATCGGACAGCTTGAAGCCTCTGGGCCACGTCACGCTTCTCAAGCGCTCGGTGAACGACTGGAATCCGCCGATCCGACCTCTAGGGCGGGAATCGCTCGGACCCGATCCGTCAGCTGCTCTTGGGGGTGTGCTGTCCCTCCTGCGATCCCGGTCCCTGGGCGGGGAACGGGTCCTCTGATAGTTCCGAGTCCTGGGTGGAGTTCGGTCCTGTCGGTAGGTTCTGCTGCGCGGTGGAGTTCGATCTCTTGGCGGAGTCGGTCGCCTGGGTGGTGGAAGCACTCGTCGTCGTGGCGGAGTGCGACCGCCATTGTTGCCGCGCCTTGGGCTACCGGAGAGGTCAGAGTAGTCTGACTCCGTCGAGTAGCCGCTCCTGTTGGGGTTACGACGGGGATTTCCATGATCCCGATCGTACTCTTCGCGCCGTCGGATTTCCTCACGGTGGCGCTCTTCGGTGCTGTTGGTGATGACGTCCCTCGCATCTCGATCTCTGTTGATCGTGGTGCGGAGGTCTTCATCACGACCTGATCCGCCGCCGGCCCGGTGTCGAGATGGACCGGGCTCAGGAGCGTCCGTGGTCGTTCTGCCTTGCATCTGGTGAACCTGGACGGAGGCGGCCTGCACGAGAGCCCTTACCTTTTCCAGGCCCGGAGTGTTAGGTGGCAGCCGATTGATTTCCTCGTTGATAGTAACGAGGTTCTGGACCGGTGTCTCGTAGACGTCGTACCCGTTGAACTCAAACATGCCGTCGCGCATCAAGTTCCGGGTGCTCCTCCGGTCGTGTTGATCCCGTTGACGACGATGATCTTCAGAGTGGGGCTCTTGGAGTCGAGCAGTGCCAGATCCTGACGCGGTGGCTCCGTGCGGTCGTGCGGCTCTGCGAGTCGCCCGACTGGCGTTGCGTCCTCGACGCTGGTTCCTGGCTTCAGTCGTCTCCTCAGCTGGAGTGACCTCATCTTCTGAGACAGGATTGGTTGGCGTTGCTGGCGCCACCATGTAGCAATATGATCCGACTCCCTCTTGCGCGAGGTAGTCTTCCTCGGACTCGGAGAAGTCGGATGTGGGCGTATGACGCTCCAAACTACTCGGAGTCAATTCTCCGAGTGATCCTAGTAGTTCCGGCTCTGTAGAGGCATCGGACACTGTGTATCCTTCCGGCAGATCGTCCAGGATTGAGGGTCCCAGTAGATCTAACCCGTAGGAGTCGCTCCCAGAGAAGTAATCATCCGACTGGACGATGTCCTTCATCTTCTGCTTCCGAGCAAGCGCGCAAAAGCCAGGGGTCTGAACAGTAATGACCTCAGGGCTCCGGACGCGTGTTGGTTGAGCGTTTACGCTCTGCGATGATTCGGCGACGCGACTCTCAGGAGTCGGATCGGAACCGAGTGATTGTAGATCTGTTCCCGACTGATTTGGCCACGCGTTTTGCGATGGACTCAGCGGGGTAGGTCCGGCACGATCAGATGCGATCGGACCGGATTGGGCCGTGACGGCCGAGGTCGGTGCCAGAGAGGAAACCTCCGTGGCGACCGTAGCTCCTGCCGCTTGGGTATCCAAGGCGGCAATGACGTCCCCGAACTGGATCTCGACTTCGTCGACGTCCGGGAGGTTGCAGCTGTCCAAGATCTTGACGCGATCCATCGAGCTTACCAGATTGATCTCGGCGATATCCCCTACCTGGCGCGTCACTGTCGGTGATATTATCTCCGGCAGTCTTCCACGGGGTAGCCCACGGAAGTGATTTGTAATGCAGGGAAGGTCGCAAAGATCGGAAGCAAGATGGTTAGGATGGACAGACACAAGGGTTTATACAGGTTCGGGCCGTCGACTCGACTTAATACCCTACGTCCTGTTTTGGGGTGTTGTATTGCGTGTTTTGGTGATTCGAGTTGGCTCGAGTCGTGGTTCAGATGAGTCGAGTTGTGGTTAGTTGCTCTCTCCTTTTTTTGGAGGGGGTCCCTGCCCGCCTTATATATCGGGGGGCAGGGTTACAAGTCGGTTTGAATCCGATCCTATGTCTAAGAATCCTTTCCTTCTTTACAATAACTCCTATTCCAACTAGGACTTCTCCTTCCAGATCCTTCCTCCGTGCGCCGACTTGTCCCGCACGTCTTCAGGTCCAGAACGATGAGGTGGGCCGCCCCCTTTTGGTGGGCTGCCAGTCTTGCTCGTGAGGTACCCGGGTACTATATCCCCCACATAATGGTAGTGGAGAACTCGCTTGATCTAGCCGTACAATCAGCCGCCCAGAAAATGCTATGTCAACTGCACACCGAAAACCCTGACCGCTTTGCAGATTCTCCATACCGATTACTGCCAAGAATGCTACATGGGCAAGGACCTGAAAAGATAACACGGATAGCTGAGGAAATGGAGGAAGCGCCCGGCAATGAAGATGACTCATGCTGTAGAGTCACAGGACAATATGTTATAGCCCAACACAAGCATATCCTGGCCCTAGAAGGACAGCGAAGAGGTTATAACCTGCAACTCGGGACTAGTGCCAGGGTTCTAAAGGAACTAAGAGAAGATATTGGAAAAGGAGAATTTAGGCAAATGGTATTGAAAGGACAAACCGAGACTTATGAGAGAATGCTAGAACATCAGGGAGAACGATGTCGTCGCTACCAGCAGGAGCAAGACAACCTAAGGGAGAGATTACAAGCTTTGCATGCGGAATACAAGCAGCTACAAAACTCTTTCCATGAGCAAATTGGTGCCCTGCAAAGCCAGGTAGAATCTTTAACCAAAACCGACACCGGAAATCAAGCGAAACGAAATAAGGAACTAAGATATCGCCTAGGTCACCAGCGTAGCCATCTGGCAGACAACCAAATCCATCTCACCACCTTAACACAAAAGGTGATATATCTCCAAGATAAAGTAAGAAGAATGAAGACGGGATGGCAACAGTCAGATACCGGAAGGCTTCAAGAGATAGAGCAAATGCTCTACCAAGTGCCTATGAAGTTCAGGAAAGAGATTAAGCCGACCACTTACGAAATTCCTATCACCACCTTGGACTTGGGAGCATGCGATGATGAGGTTCACCCTGCACCTCCTCTGACAACGGAAGCACAAATGGCAGCTACCATCGCCATTGGAATGATTCCAGGATCTAAGACTTCATCCGAAAAAGACCAGATCATCCAAGAGATCTACCGCGACCCAGCTGAAGAAGAATACTTGGGGAAAGAGCTGAGACTCCCGAAGGAGAGGACCCGCTGCCAGATGAAGACATCTTTTACTCCGTCTAGGGTAATATACGGAATAATATGTAAAAATGTAAATAGGAAATACGAATTCAAGGACGCTAGAATAATGTACAGGCCTGGGTATATCCCGAATGTATATACCGTCGGCTAGCAACCTGTGTGGAAGGAAATTGTTTAAAGTGTAAAAATTTCCTTCAATAAAAGTTGTGTGATGCTTGAGCTAAGGACCAACCCCATACAAATAATTCCACCCCTTGAAGCCCATTGGAACCTTTGTTCTCCAATTCATATTTACCTTTCAAAAATATATACCCTATACCAGTTACTTAAGTGGGGTAGACTTAACCCCAAAACCATCAAAAGAAAACCTTTGACCACCCCCCCCCCCCCCAAATATTTCCTAAACCCACACCAAACCCTATTCAACTCAATCCAAAGAAAAATAACCAAAGACTACCAACATAAACACTTCTCAAAGTTTCCAAAAGAATCACCATACCAAAACAAAAATGAGAAGTGATTTTCCTAAAAATACCTCGCCCAAAAACCCTACCTCTAACCAATAACCATCCTCCAATCTCGAGGACGAGATTTCTTTAAGTGGGGTAGATCTGTGACACCCTCAAAATTAATAAGGATTATTTAATTAATTATTAGATTAATTATTAGATTTATAAAGACTATTATAAGCTAGAATGAGAATTTGTAGGAATAATAGAATATAGAATAATAACAGAAAAATAAAATAAAGTTCTATAACTTGAGTGCTTTATAAGGATTGAAATAGCATCGGAAGCCCTAGGTTTAAATTAAAAGAAGTTGATTCAAAAATTGAATTAAAAAACCCTTTCAAAACCCAATAGAAAAATAAGAAAAGAATTCTAAGCCTGGTGGGCTGGCCAGCCACGGCCCAGACTTCCTAAAGTCTGGATCAGGCCCCTCAACTCCCTCCCCCTGCTTGCTTCCGCGCGGCCCGGCCCAGCGTCTCTCTCCCTCTCAGCCCCTCCCCACGAAGTTTATCCCACGCCCCTCAACTCTCGGCCCAGCCCATTTTCCCTCCTCCTTCTTCCTCCTCTCTCTTCTCCGGTTCCTCCCCCCTCTCTCATTTCTCCGGCGCGGCGCCGCCGTGTGCCCATCCCGCCACCGCATCGCCCCCAACCCTCGTGGCAGCCGCAGATCGACGCCACGCTACCTCCTCCACCCACTGCTCACGTCAGAAGGGCCATCCTGGCACGGGAGCCCCCTTCTCCCCCATCTCGCAGCGGCCGTGCCTCGCCGTCGCCGCCCGTTCCCCCTCCTCCGGCCAGGCTAGCCCCGACAAAGGCGCGCGGGACGCGTGTAAGTACCACGCGAGGCCACCGCACATGAAGTGCGGCGCCGACACCCCCTCCCCGGCCATCCACACGAACGCCCGCGGCAGCACGCGTCGCACGCCGGCGAGCTTGCCGCGCCGCGTGTTGCCGCCCCGCTGCCCCGGTGAGCCCCCAGGGAGCACCGCTAGGCTATAAATAGCCCTGCGTGCGTCCCGGATGGAGCTCACCCTCACCAGAACACACCTCACAAGCTCCACGGCCACGCCACCACCGCGAGCGCAAGAGCGCCGCTGCACTACTCCGGCAATCCCGCCGCGGCCAAGCTCCTGGACGCCCTTCCGGCCATCGCGACGCCACCCAGAGGACCCATAGCGCCCAAGGCACGAAGCAACGTACCCCAGGGAGCGCTCGTGCAGTGGAGGAGCACCGCCCGAGCACCGGCGCCGTGGTCCGCAACCGCCGCCGCACGCCGGAGTGCTACCCCGGCCATCCCCGCCTCGGCTACCCCGTGGTGAGCACCATGCGACCCCTCACTCTCTCCCCAGCCTCTCCGTTCCCCTTCGCAAAGTCCGGCGAAGCCGTGACCGGTCACCGCGCGCGCCGCCGTGCACCGGCAAGCCGCCGGCCAATTCCAGTCCCTCTCCTGCACACCTGCGCATACCGGCGTGCTCCACACCACCCCGCGGACGCGCTCCACCCACCACTAAAGGCCCAGAGACCCCCAACCCTAGTTTCCCCTCTCCACCGGCCACCGCCCATACTCCGGCGAGCCCGCGCCGTCACACCAGCCACCAACCCTCAACGTGTTCATCCTTACCGTGTCCACCATGTTCCCCTGAGCCCGTAGGTGCTTCCGCCGCCGCGAGAGTCGCCCCGTAGCGGCCGGCGGCGTGAGCTCCGGCGAGCTTCCCCTACCGCCCCTCAACGCCACCGTGAAGTGCGGCACCCGCGCTGGCGCCCGCGTGGCAGCTACGCCAGCGCGGGCCCCGCTTGCCAGCCACTCCCACGGCCACGCCAGCCGCCACCTCCCTCTCCCCGCCTTGCGTGCGCCCGGTCCAGTGGACCGTAGGCTCATGGGCCGAGCGGTCCACGCGCCCACGCTGCTGGTCCACAGCATAGTGGACCGCGGGCTGGCGCCAGTGCTGGCGTCAGCCGGCCCCACTTGCCAGCCGCACAAACATAGGGAAAATGCTAGGTACACCCGGCTTAGTGCACCCAGGAAGTTATTTCTCCACCTTAGAAATTCCCAAAAATTCCCAGAAAATACCTAAAAATATTAGGGAAAATAATAAGCTATTTAGTATCATCCAAATTATTTATACCCATTTCTAGGGATTAGAATTAAGAGGATTTTTTTTCAGCCTATAGAAAGACTCCGTTAGTATACCCTAGTTTATGCCCAATCCAAAATAGAACCCCGTAAATAGCCAATAAATTCCTAAAATTATTAGAATATATTCTAAGGTTTTTCATAAGATTAGATTCCCTAGAAACCATTCTTAAGCCTAGAAGTGATTTATTGCCTTCCACCGACAGTTCCCAAACCTCGCCTAAACCCCGGGAAACCCGAACCCTTTCGAAATACCAGCTCTACACCCTCGATTAACTTAGAAACCACCCCTATAACTATTCTACCCAACCCCTCTCCCCACAAGTAATTCATTCGCTGTGATGATCGATTAGTCGTGTATTTGTATTTGTGTAGATACTCCGCGAGGAAACCTCAGGATTGTAGCGCGGCGGAGACCACCACCGTATCAGGCAAGTCTTAGCAATTTCCTTGCTCATGATAATCAATTGCATTAACATGCTCTACTCCTAGCTAAATGTCCATAGTTGCATTGAGAATTAGCCACTCAGATACCCCCAACTACTAAAACACTACCTAGTGCCAGAAACCCTGGTTGCGAGAGGCACCAAGGGGGAAGAAGATGCGAGGTAGGGTGGATAGTCTCGGAGGAGCTCCTATCCAGAGGCCTACCTTGGTTGCTTAAGGACCGGTTCTTGGGAAAGTCTTTCCAACGCCATGTACGGCTATACGGGCCAAAAAGGACATAGCCTTCGGGAATGCCCTGTAATGTGAGGCCTCGACTCACACTCCACCAGCTACCTCTGGCAAAGCTACCCCAGGGGCCACGGTGGGCAACGGAAATGCTGGAGACAGCCCCAGACAGAGGGCTGGGACTGGTCGGCATGGGTTGCTTGTGACAGGGCTGGTAGGGCCCACGGGCGATGCATGCCCTAATTTATATGATGCATCCATACCCGGGTTAGTGTCCTTGTGTGGACGTTTATGCGATCCCTATTTAGACCCCAGTAGCATCCGTGGGTAGACCCAGATGGAAGCTGTCCAGAGATGGACGCCAGTGGATACGAGTCCCGTAGGGTGGCCCTGCCGTTGGCCACGGGAGGGTCACCTGACCGTATAGTTTCAAGAGTACAAACCTCTGCAGAGTTACCCAATCTATCGATAGCCGTGGCTCTCGGTTATGAGCCCGTCTGGTTAAAGCTCCCACAGATTAGCCAAGAATAAACCATATGAGTAATGATAATGAGATAATGGTGATTGCAGGATCGACAGAAGGATCCGGGCCAGAATCACCGGGGACTGGTAGGGAGGTTCTTGCCCCTCCAGGACCCAACATCGATGTACTTAATAACCTGTCAACTAATAATGCATGTTCATACCTTCGGTTGTTATGTACTTGCTGAGTGCGGTGGTACTCAGACTTGCTTGTGAAATCTTGCAGCTCCATCGGAAGGCTTCCCTCCCTTCACCGGCCCTGCAAGTCGTCTTGATCAGGTCCTAGTTCCGATCTTTACTTTTCAATTCTGATTAGCCGTTGCCAACTCTTATGCAATTAATGTTTTCCTTTACCAGGAAATGACATTATTTCATGCTAGGTGGGCCCGCCGGGTGGCGGGGCCCACA
>WEIB01001009.1:0-22502 GCA_015476505.1 Urochloa ruziziensis | reverse complement strand
TACCATGCCCAAAAACGTTGAGATATCATCTCAAAAAAGAAAATAAATAATAAAAGGACCTGTCGGCCGTTGAAGGGCCGACAGGTCCTTTCCTCACCAAAAGGCCGTCTCACGTCCTCCTCGTGGCCAATAGGTCATCTCACACCCTCCACGTCATGATGTCACACTAGCATGTACGCTAGGCGACTATTTAGAGGCCGATAGGTACCCTCACGACCATTCTATGGTCGACTTATATCTATTCTCACAATTCCTGAATTTTTCCACCTATTTGTGTAATTTTCTAATGAAATAATATTATTTTAAAAAATATTGAACTTTCATGTGACTTTTTTTCTACAACACATGCACTTTGTTATATAAGCAAAGATATGCATTTACCATGCCCAAAAACGTTGAGATATCATCTCAAAAAGAAAATAAATAATAAAAGGACCTGTCGGCCGTTGAAGGGCCGACAGGTCCTTTTCCTCACCAAAAGGCCGTCTCACGTCCTCCTCGTGGCCAATAGGTCATCTCACACCCTCCACGTCATGATGTCATACTAGCATGTACGCTAGGCGACTATTTAGAGGCCGATAGGTACCCTCACGACCATTCTATGGTCGACTTATATCTATTCTCACAATTCCTGAATTTTTCCACCTATTTGTGTAATTTTCTAATGAAATAATATTATTTTAAAAATATTGAACTTTCATGTGACTTTTTTTTCTAACACATGCACTTTGTTATATAAGCAAAGATATGCATTTACCATGCCAAAAACGTTGAGATATCATCTCAAAAAGAAAATAAATAATAAAAGGACCTGTCGGCCGTTGAAGGGCCGACAGGTCCTTTTCCTCACCAAAAGGTCGTCTCACGTCCTCCTCGTGGCCAATAGGTCATCTAACACCCTTCACGTCATGATGTCGTACTAGCATGTATGCTAGGCGGCTATTTAGAGGCTGATAGGTCCCTTATCGACCATTCTAGGGCCGACATATATCTATTTTCACAATTCTTGAACTTTTCCACCTATTTTTGCAATTTTCCAATGAAATAATATTATTTTAAAAAACATTGAACTTTCATGTGACTTTTTTTCCAACACAGGCATTTTGTTATATAAGCAAAGATATGCATTTACCATGCCCAAAAACGTTGAGATATCATCTCAAAAAGAAAATAAATAATAAAAGGACCTGTCGGCCGTTGAAGGGCCGACAGGTCCTTTTCCTCACCAAAAGGCCGTCTCACGTCCTCCTCGTGGCCAATAGGTCATCTCACACCCTCCACGTCATGATGTCACACTAGCATGTACGCTAGGCGACTATTTAGAGGCCGATAGGTACCCTCACGACCATTCTATGGTCGACTTATATCTATTCTCACAATTCCTGAATTTTTCCACCTATTTGTGTAATTTTCTAATGAAATAATATTATTTTAAAAAATATTGAACTTTCATGTGACTTTTTTTTCTACAACACATGCACTTTGTTATATAAGCAAAGATATGCATTTACCATGCCCAAAAACGTTGAGATAACATCTCAAAAAGAAAATAAATAATAAAAGGACCTGTCGGCCGTTGAAGGGCCGACAGGTCCTTTTCCTCACCAAAAGGCCGTCTCACGTCCTCCTCGTGGCCAATAGGTCATCTCACACCCTCCACGTCATGATGTCGTACTAGCATGTACGTTAGGCGACTATTTAGAGGCCGATAGGTACCCTCACGACCATTCTAGGGTCGACTTATATCTATTCTCACAATTCCTGAATTTTCCACCTATTTGTGTAATTTTCTAATGAAATAATATTATTTTAAAAATATTGAACTTTCATGTGACTTTTTTTTCCAACACAGGCACTTTTGTTATATAAGCAAAGATATGCATTTACCATGCCCAAAAACGTTGAGATATCATCTCAAAAAGAAAATAAATAATAAAAGGACCTGTCGGCCGTTGAAGGGCCGACAGGTCCTTTTCCTCACCAAAAGGCCGTCTCACGTCCTCCTCGTGGCCAATAGGTCATCTCACACCCTCCACGTCATGATGTCACACTAGCATGTACGCTAGGCGACTATTTAGAGGCCGATAGGTACCCTCACGACCATTCTATGGTCGACTTATATCTATTCTCACAATTCCTGAATTTTTCCACCTATTTGTGTAATTTTCTAATGAAATAATATTATTTTAAAAAATATTGAACTTTCATGTGACTTTTTTTTCTACAACACATGCACTTTGTTATATAAGCAAAGATATGCATTTACCATGCCCAAAAACGTTGAGATATCATCTCAAAAAGAAAATAAATAATAAAAGGACCTGTCGGCCGTTGAAGGGCCGACAGGTCCTTTTCCTCACCAAAAGGTCGTCTCACGTCCTCCTCGTGGCCAATAGGTCATCTAACACCCTTCACGTCATGATGTCGTACTAGCATGTATGCTAGGCGGCTATTTAGAGGCTGATAGGTCCCTTATCGACCATTCTAGGGCCGACATGTATCTATTTTCACAATTCTTGAACTTTTCCACCTATTTTTGCAATTTTCTAATGAAATAATATTATTTTAAAAACATTGAACTTTCATGTGACTTTTTTTCCAACAAAGGCATTTTGTTATATAAGCAAAGATATGCATTTACCATGCCCAAAAACGTTGAGATATCATCTCAAAAAGAAAATAAATAATAAAAGGACCTGTCGGCCGTTGAAGGGCCGACAGGTCCTCTTCCTCACCAAAAGGCCGTCTCACGTCCTCCTCGTGGCCAATAGGTCATCTCACACCCTCCACGTCATGATGTCACACTAGCATGTACGCTAGGCGACTATTTAGCGGCCGATAGGTACCCTCACGACCATTCTATGGTCGACTTATATCTATTCTCACAATTCCTGAATTTTTCCACCTATTTGTGTAATTTTCTAATGAAATAATATTATTTTAAAAAATATTGAACTTTCATGTGACTTTTTTTCTACAACACATGCACTTTGTTATATAAGCAAAGATATGCATTTACCATGCCCAAAAACGTTGAGATATCATCTCAAGAAAGAAAATAAATAATAAAAGGACCTGTCGGCCGTTGAAGGGCCGACAGGTCCTTTTCCTCACCAAAAGGTCGTCTCACGTCCTCCTCGTGGCCAATAGGTCATCTAACACCCTTCACGTCATGATGTCGTACTAGCATGTATGCTAGGCGGCTATTTAGAGGCTGATAGGTCCCTTATCGACCATTCTAGGGCCGACATGTATCTATTTTCACAATTCTTGAACTTTTCCACCTATTTTTGCAATTTTCCAATGAAATAATATTATTTTAAAAAATATTGAACTTTCATGTGACTTTTTTTCAACAAAGGCATTTTGTTATATAAGCAAAGATATGCATTTACCATGCCCAAAAACGTTGAGATATCATCTCAAAAAGAAAATAAATAATAAAAGGACCTGTCGGCCGTTGAAGGGCCGACAGGTCCTTTTCCTCACCAAAAGGCCGTCTCACGTCCTCCTCGTGGCCAATAGGTCATCTCACACCCTCCACGTCATGATGTCACACTAGCATGTACGCTAGGCGACTATTTAGAGGCCGATAGGTACCCTCACGACCATTCTATGGTCGACTTATATCTATTCTCACAATTCCTGAATTTTTCCACCTATTTGTGTAATTTTCTAATGAAATAATATTATTTTAAAAAATATTGAACTTTCATGTGACTTTTTTTCTACAACACATGCACTTTGTTATATAAGCAAAGATATGCATTTACCATGCCCAAAAACGTTGAGATAACATCTCAAAAAGAAAATAAATAATAAAAGGACCTGTCGGCCGTTGAAGGGCCGACAGGTCCTTTTCCTCACCAAAAGGCCGTCTCACGTCCTCCTCGTGGCCAATAGGTCATCTCACACCCTCCACGTCATGATGTCGTACTAGCATGTACGCTAGGCGACTATTTAGAGGCCGATAGGTACCCTCACGACCATTCTATGGTCGACTTATATCTATTCTCACAATTCCTGAATTTTTCCACCTATTTATGTAATTTTCTAATGAAATAATATTATTTTAAAAAATATTGAACTTTCATGTGACTTTTTTTCTACAACACATGCACTTTGTTATATAAGCAAAGATATGCATTTACCATGCCCAAAAACGTTGAGATAACATCTCAAAAAGAAAATAAATAATAAAAGGACTTGTCGGCCGCTGAAGGGCCGACAGGTCCTTTTCCTCACCAAAAGGCCGTCTCACGTCCTCCTCGTGGCCAATAGGTCATCTCACACCCTCCACGTCATGATGTCGTACTAGCATGTACGCTAGGCGACTATTTAGAGGCTGATAGGTACCCTCACGACCATTCTATGGTCGACTTATATCTATTCTCACAACTCCTGAATTTTTCCACCTATTTGTATAATTTTCTAATGAAATAATATTATTTTAAAAAATATTGAACTTTCATGTGACTTTTTTTCTACAACACATGCACTTTGTTATATAAGCAAAGATATGCATTTACCATGCCCAAAAACGTTGAGATATCATCTCAAAAAAGAAAATAAATAATAAAAGGACCTGTCGGCGGTTGAAGGGCCGACAGGTCCTTTTCCCCACCAAAAGGTCGTCTCACGTCCTCCTCGTGGCCAATAGGTCATCTCACACCCTCCACGTCATGATGTCACACTAGCATGTACACAGGCATTTTGTTATATAAGCAAAGATATGCATTTATCATGCCCAAAAACGTTGAGATATCATCTTAAAAAAGAAAATAATTAATAAAATGACATGTCGGCCGTTGAAGGGCCGACAGTCCTTTTCCTCACCAAAAGGCCGTCTCACGTCCTCCTCGTGGCCAATAGGTCATCTCACACCCTCCACGCCATGATGTCGTACTAGCATGTTCGCTAGGCGACTATTTAGAGGCTGATAGGTACCCTCACGACCATTCTATGGTCGACTTATATCTATTCTCACAACTCCTGAATTTTTCCACCTATTTGTGTAATTTTCTAATGAAATAATATTATTTTAAAAAATATTGAACTTTCATGTGACTTTTTTTCTACAACACATGCACTTTGTTATATAAGCAAAGATATGCATTTACCATGCCCAAAAACGTTGAGATATCATCTCAAAAAGAAAATAATAATAAAAGGACCTGTCGGCCGTTGAAGGGCCGACAGGTCCTATTCCTCACCAAAAGGCGTCTCACGTCCTCCTCGTGGCCAATAGGTCATCTAACACCCTTCACGTCATGATGTCGTACTAGCATGTATGCTAGGCGGCTATTTAGAGGCCGATAGGTCCCTTATCGACCATTCTAGGGCCGACATATATCTATTTTCACAATTCTTGAACTTTTCCACCTATTTTTGCAATTTTCCAATGAAATAATATTATTTTAAAAACATTGAACTTTCATGTGACTTTTTTTTCCAACATAGGCACTTTGTTATATAAGCAAAGATATGCATTTACCATGCCCAAAAACGTTGAGATATCATCTCAAAAACGAAAATAATAATAAAAGGACCTGTCGGCCCGTTGAAGGGCCGACAGGTCCTTTTCCTCACCAAAAGGCCGTCTCACGTCCTCCTCGTGGCCAATAGGTCATCTCACACCCTCCACGTCATGATGTCACACTAGCATGTACGCTAGGCGACTATTTAGAGGCCGATAGGTACCCTCACGACCATTCTAGGGTCGACTTATATCTATTCTCACAATTCCTGAATTTTTCCACCTATTTGTGTAATTTTCTAATGAAATAATATTATTTTAAAAAATATTGAACTTTCATGTGACTTTTTTTCTACAACACATGCACTTTGTTATATAAGCAAAGATATGCATTTACCATGCCCAAAAACGTTGAGATATCATCTCAAAAAGAAAATAAATAATAAAAGGACATGTCGGCCTTTGAAGGGCCGACAGGTCCTTTTCCTCACCAAAAGGTCGTCTCACGTCCTCCTCGTGGCCAATAGGTCATCTCACACCCTCCACCTCCACGTCATGATGTCGTACTGCCATGTAGGTTAGGCGGCTATTTAGGTCACTTATCGACCATTCAAGGGTCGACATATATCTATTTGCCGTGTGACAGGGGCACACGGCAAAGCCTGAATGGCACACGGCGAAGTTGTTTGCCATGTGCAAAATGGCAGACGGCAAACCCTACGACGGCAAAGCCATCTTTGTCGTGTGCCAGATCACGGGCACACGGCAATGCCCCGATCTGGCACACGGTAAAGAGCGACACACGGCAAAGTTTTGATCCCGAAAAAACGCCAAATAAAATAGCAAAACATTTTATTTTAATGCGAGAAGGACCCCATCGGCCATTTCCCACTGTCCCACGTCATCGAGTCGCAAGTCGCGCATTTTTCGCGGAAAAATCGCGCGGTACGCGGCCGGTGGGGTTCGAACCCGCGCCCTCCTCTTTGCGCGTAGCCTCCTCTACCACTGCACCACTCGAGTCTTTGTGTCCATATCCCATTTTGATTCCCCTCATATTAAACTTTTCCGAGTGTAAATTGTTTATTTGAGGCCCTAAATGACTTCAAATAAAAAAGTTGTGAACTACAAAGTTTCATAACTTTTCAAGATCTACAACTTTCGTTTTGGTCAAAAGTTCATCCGATGTCGTCTATAGAATTTAAATTTCAAAATTTTATGGCTTTGTCGTGTGCCCAGATCCAGGGCACACGGCAAACATTTCAAAATTGTTTGCCGTGTGCCCTGGATCTGGACACACGGCAAAGAGTTGTTTGCCATGTGCCGCCCCTGGGGCACATAGCAAACATTTTCTGCCTAAACAAAAAAATAAAAAATACCAAACGGATTCAAAAAATAACCAAATTTGGGCATGAACCTGTCTAAGGTGTATGTAGACTTATTAAGTTTTGTTATAAAACAAAATTTCAATTGTCACATTGCTTCAAATCACAACATCTCTTTCACAACTCTTAGAATGTTCTCCTGAGAAGCTTCGGTTTGTAAAGAGGCAATGCGTCAACTTGCTCAAAACCTTCTACATTTTTTACCATAGCCTCTACGTATGAGAACATGACATCACGCCAAAATTTATAATTTTTGACCTTTTTTGTATTTTATAAAATTTTTAAACGAACCCAGCCCAAATTCGGGCACACGGTAAGCGAGCAATATATTCAAAATTTGATTCCATCTAATGGACATGGCATCATATTAGTCTTAAGAATCCGAATAACATTTTTCCAAACATTACACTACATTATTCGAAACACTTACGGTTCAAATTTGCCGTATCGGCAAAATTAAAATAATGATATAAAGTGATTAAATATAGCAAATAGACCAGAATACATGCACAAAATTAACATGGAATAATACATGGACAAAAAAGTTAGCAAAAAAAATTTGGACGCAAAATTTAAATTTTTTGCAGCCTCAAACAGGCCACTTTGCCGTGTGACAGCTGTTTGCCGTGTGCCACATGGCTAGGAACATGGCAAACAGGCCGCTTTGCCGTGTGCCGGCCTGTTTGCCGTGTGCCTGCCTCGGGCCACCGTGTGCCACGACTTTGCCGTGTGCCGCGCGCGCAGCCTCGGCAGCGGGGAGGAAGGAGAGAATGTGGCCTAGCGTGCCGTCGCTGAGCTTGCTCAGCATGTCCGCACGGACGCCGGCAGGCACGGCGTCCATGGACTCGTGGTCCATCGCCGAAACCAAGCCCTAGAATTGCAGATGGCGACGTTCGGCTGATCCCATTAAATCGAGTTTTTCTTTAGTTTTGCAGACTTGGCTTAGCATATTTTTACGGTTCGGGGTCAAACTCAAAATATGTTCTTGGATTCGTACATATTTTTAGCATGTTCATTTTTACCGGCCGAAACTACGGAACTGATTGATTCCGTAAAGAAGAAGAGAAAGAGATGATCGTCAAGACTGATATCCCCGTCCATCGGATCGGATCTCTCCAAGGCCTAGACAACTCCACGACGCCTACGATGGCCGTCGCCGCCGCCGCCGCCGTCCCCAGCTGCCTGTCCGACCACACCGACGACGTGCTGCGGCGCATCCTGTTCTTCGCGCCGGCCAGGGAAGGCGCGGCCACCGCCGTGCTGTCACGCAGGTGGCGCCGTCAACCTCGACACCCGCTCCTTCTCCTTCTCCTCCCAGGACGAGCCGGACGTCCAATCGCAGGCGCAACCCTGGGGTTTCAGCACCAAGGAGACTGAGGCGGGCTTCCTCCATGCCGCCGGCGAGGCTCTCGCCGCCGCCGCCGCGCCCAGCCCCGTGAAGAGGCTCACGGTCGTCATCGCCAAGGGCAGCAAGATACACCCGACTCTCCTCGAGGACTTGTCGCGGCACGACCTGATCGGCGCCGTGATCATCAGCTGCTGTTTCTTTATGGCTGCGCTGCCTGACCCCGTTGTATTCCAGCGGCTGGTGGAGCTGCACCTAGAGCAGTGCGCAGTCCAGTCCCGTCGTTCTCCAGCACATCATCGACGCCGCTCCTCAGCTCGAGACATTGCATCTCGAATCTTGTCCCATCGTGCTGCTGAAAGAAGAGAAAGAGGAGCATGAACAATTTGATGGGTAGGTGCCAAAGGTGCTCTGCCGGCTCGTCCTCCCGGCAGTCACTGCTCTCGTGATTGCACGTTACACATACCAAAGCGAGGAAGTCCGATTAGAACTCGACGCGCCGAGGTTGCGGTACTTCAGATATGAAGGTGATGTTCAGCTTAGCGATACACTCTCGCTAAAACCACAATCCGCATCATCATCCAACTTGGCTCGGGTGGATTTGGAATTGAGCAAGGACTACGATGTCAAGGACCAAGTTCGCGAGCCGTTCTGGCGGTTCATTCGGAATTTTAGCACCAGAAGGGTCTTGAAGCTTCAGCTAGATTTCACCATGGATATTGTTGCCCTCACGGACAAAGAGAGCCAGGATCAGCTCCTAGGTGGTTTGCTGTTCGGCCTTCTAGAGCGACTTGAGCTACAAGCTCATTATGAACCCATGAGCGCAAGACCTCGATGGTGATGCTGGCAAACTTACTCCATTGTTGCCCCGTGGTTCGTGACCTCCGGCTCAAGTTGAGCAAGGATTTATTATCAGAGTGTTCTTCTATAGACCAAGAGGCACGGGAGGATTTCAACGATTCAGTCGATCACTTCAGGCATCGCAGAAGTCGGACGGTTTCATTGGGTGGAGAGGATGATGGCAATCATGAGGCCTCTTATGTCTCTGGCTTGAGTGGTGAATCTTTCAGTTGCTTGCAGAGCTACCTAAGAAGAATGAGGTTGCACTTTTGTATGGACGAGCCAAAATGTGCCTTGGAGTTCAACTGATCAAATTCTTTGCCGAGAATGCGATGGTGCTCGAAGAAATGTGCATACATGATGGCAGCCAGAAAATGCCCGAGCACATGAATACTAGTGTTGGAAGATGGATTGCTAAGAATTCAACCAAAATGAGAAACTTGGCAGGCGTTGCAGTTCTACCCGGTTAAAGTTGGCTGGCAGCAGTTTGAAATTTTCAATATTTATTTATTGTATTTCTGTGTGAGTTTCAACTTTTTTTCTCTGATCTTTGTTGATAATGATAGAAAATCCACGAGCATTGGAGAACAAGAGCAACTACTTCTGTTTATGCTATAATATGGTGACATCAGCTTTTTTATTAATAAAGATTTGGTATGGACAAAACGCTTATTTCTACTGCATAGTTAAGATACAAGAGTATATATGTTTCTCGCAAAAAAAAATACGAGTATTTGTTTCTCGTAAAAAATAATGGGACACGCAAACAGTTTGGTTTATTTAGCTTTTATTGTAAAAAAAAGGCTGGCTCATCAGGTAGTTCAGAATTATCCAAAGCCCAAACCTGATATTTTAGGTGCCCAAATTGTCTGGTTTCTGTTTGTTTGGGGCGATTTTCTAATATGTGGCCTGCAGTTCAGAACAGTGGGGGAACAAACTTATGCTAGTTTAAAATTGTGCGATATATAAACTTGTGCATCAGAGTTCCGAAACAAAAATTCATGAGAAGTAGCTTCTCCTAGGATTCTTATTGTTTAGAACCACTGCTAGGGCTAGCACCATTGTCTATCACGCATAAAAAACAACAAGAGGGGCAGTTTATCGTTGACCTTGGGTATTTTTTTATTGGACCGGCAAAGAAAATATTTGCAAATTTCACCCTGAAAATAGCGGGCATAAAAGCCGTGGATGTGCAAATCTACTAAAACCAAGCTGCGTGATGCTTGTAATTACATCAAGTCTCCATGGTTGTGCATCTGAACTTCTCGAGTATCGCAAACCTCGGCAGATGGCATTCCGATCTCTTTTTTTTTTTTTGAGACGTGTTATGCACGTTTTTCATTAAGCAGAAGAGAAGTTTTAGTACAATACCTTATAAACATGAAATAAGAAGAATGAACGTAGTTACAACAAGCTAAAGAAAGAGATCCCTCAACCCTAACACCTAACAACGATGAAACGACTAAACACCTGCAAAGGAAAGAGATTGTCTAAGCTACCAGAGGCCGAAGACATGAGGGGGAAATGCCAGACATCGCCTCGAAACCTAGTGAAATTGGCAGCGCCCCCAACAGGGTAAGCCACATCTGCAGGTCTGGCCGTTGCCAGCACTAGACGAAGCCGGTCAAAGCTTTCGCCAAGTCACCAAGCCCTCACCTCGCATCACCGAAGACTTATGGTAGACAAATCCATGCACTGGAAGCACTGAGGCAGGAGCGTCGTTGAAGCTTTTCTCCACACCGGCAACAAAGAAGACGAACGTGATTCGGCACCGTCGATGAAGATCGCGCATCGCGTGAGGGAAGCCAACAGCCTTGCTCCCGCACAGGGCGACCCGTATTGCGCGTTGGGTACCGCCAGCCACCGTATCTGCAGCAGTTGTAAGCGCATGTTGCCGCCGCAGCCGTACAGCCCGTCATGGCAGAGCTGCCCCCACAGAAGATCTGGGAACCAGATCCAGCGACCAGGAGATGGAGGAGGGGGTGCACCGCGAGGGGCGGCGACCTCCTAGGAGGCGACCTGCAAGGAGGGGTGCGGCGAGTGGCAGCGGCCATGATGAAGGACATGGCAGCGGCGCGACGCCGGCCAGCAGCACCCGGATGGCGGCTGTGTCGTCGGGAGAGGGGGAGCCACTGCCGCGCACGCCTAGATCTGGTGGCGGCGTCCGCGCACCAAGGGGGAGCCGCCACCGCCACGCGGTCAAGTCGGTCCAGATCCGGCGGTGGCTGCCACGCTCCCGGGGCAACGCCGGCAGCCCGGGGAAGACGATGACCGTCGCGAGGGGACCCGCGGCGGCAACCCACGATGGAGAGGGGGAGCCACCACCGTCACCGCGCGGTTGAGCCGGCCCAGATCCGGCGGCCGCCGCCGCGCGCCCGGGCAACGCCGGCGGCCCGGTGGAGCGACGACCGCCACGAGGAGCACCCGGTGCCTGTGGAAACACTCTGCTAGCTCCTACACCCTGTTGCGTCAATGGCGTGCCCACCTGGCGCGCGGTCATTGCTACACGACAACATGCAAGCGTGCGACCCCATTCGGAGTCGGGTTAGTTACCAGTTGACACCGAAAAATAGATGATGCGTGCTGTTTTATTAAAAAAAACCGATAGAAATTTTTTATCGGACGCTCGGTTGCAACATCGAAACTGACCTTCTGAAACATCGAAAAACTATATTTGCAACATCGAAAAATATTTGATAAAATAGTTCTATCCATCTCACGGAAGAATTCCCGCAGCAACATCAAATACTTGTTTCATGCAACATTGTGATGCAAATAGCAACTGAGTTTCAGCACGTACAAGTAAAACATCAAAAAATAACATCTGCAACATAGGAAGTTAATGCTTGCAACATCTCAAATAAAATGTCGATGCAAAAATGTATTTGCAACATCGCAGATCCTAGGTGAAACATCACAAAATCATAGGTGGAACATCAACGAAATCATTGTCGAAACATCACAAAATCAATGCTGCAACATCAACAAATCACAAATGCAACATGTGCAGTGAACACCTACTGAATCGGCTTCTTCCTCGTCAAATTGGGCATCCTCCATGGGAACATCGCCATGGACGACGTCCAGAGCTCCTCCTCCGCAGCCGCTAGGCCTTCCCTGCCATAGATGATGTCCGGATCGATCTCCTCCTCCACGGCCACCCGGTCATCCCCACTGGAGGGCCGCTGCATGATGCCGCCGGAGGAGCGCTGCCGCTGCCCCGGATCTGTTGACACCGGCCTTGCACGTGGCCCCATGAAGCTCCTGTAGCCGGACGGATGGTGAGGGGCACCGGTCGAGCTCCCGCGATGTTGGTGACATGGACAGCGGCACGGCATCGGCGACAGCCAGCGAGCACGAGGTCGGGCACAAGGCACGGACGGCGGTGGCAGCGGGGCTGCGGGAGGCGGGAGCTGGAAGCCGCCCGACGCATCCTCCGCTGCGGGAGGTCCAGCACCGGCAGCTCAACGGCGCAATAAATGGTCAAGGCTTGCGAGTGGCTGATAAGACCAGCAACGAGGGATCAGAAACGAGTGGAGGAAGAGACGCATTTGACTTTGGAAAGTGGGGGCACCGTTCGATACTTTGTGTGCCTCTCCGGACGTAAGTTATGTAGCATTACCGTAAAAAAAAGATGTTTCTGTTAGAAATTGTGCCTGCATGCACTGAGTACGCCGCCGACTCCGAGTCAGAATCCGCCGCAGGCGTCGACGGACTTCGCATCTATATAACTCTGCCACAGCCCACCCTATCTCGAATAGGGTTCTGGGATTCGATCCGAAATGACCGAATCTCACCGAAATTCGCCCATCTCGGTCCCTTTCGAAACGAAATTTGTGTTTCAAAATTCGAATATTCCCAAGAATCTAACCGAAAACCGACCGAAATTGACCGAATTTTACCCATTTCGGTTGGGACCGAAATTTTTTCGAAATTGAATCCCAAGACCTTATTCTCGATCCATCCTTGCCAGCGCCAAGCAACATGCTCCTCTCCCATCAATCCGTCGTCGCCGCCTTCGTCTCCTCCAACAAGCTTCCTTCGTCGCCGGTCGTCGGCCGTCGCCGCACCGGCCGCCAGCCAGCCGTCATGTTCCCGCAGCCCTGTGGCATCCTCCCGCACAACAGCGAGCTCGCCAGAAACGCCATGACTGCTGCGGCTGCGGCGGGTCCTCCCGCGACGGGCCTGGAGGTCCGGCACGTCACGGCAGCCAACTACGAAGCCGAGCTCGACGCCATCGGCGCCCTACTCCCGCACTTCCCCGTCATCGTCTTCGACACCGAGTACCCGGGCACCGTGCACCGCCCGCCACCGGGGCGGCGCGAGTGCGACCTCACGCCGCCGGAGCGCTACGCCCTAATCAAAGCCAACGTCGACGAGGTCCCCATCCTCCAGCTCGGCATCACCCTCTGCGACGCCGACGGCAAGCTCCCCATCTTCTCCTCCTCCAGCACCGGCGGCGCCGCCGGCTACTACGAGCGCGCGTGGGTGCTCACCTTCTCTGACTTCGACGCCCGCCGCGACGCCCACGCCCACGCCCCAGAGTCCGTCGCGTTCCTCCGCACCCACGGCGTCGATTTCGACGCCGCGCGCGCGCACGGCGTCAGCCCGGCGGCGTTCGCGGCGAGGTTCGCCAGCGCCGTCCTGGCACCGGCGAGGATCGCCGCTGCCGTACTGGCCCCGGCGGCGCGGCCCGTGACGTGGGCGGCGTACGGCGGCGCTTACGACTTCGCGTACATGATGAAGATGCTCTCCGGCGGGCGGCCGCTGCCGGGGACGTGGCACGAGTTCATGGCGCGGGCCAGGGAGCTCCTCGGCAGCGGCGGGATGTTCGACGCCAAGTACATGGCGGAGCACTCCGGCCTGCTCGCCACCGGCGGACTGAGGCGCGTGGCGGCGCGGCTCGGTGGGCTGCCGACGCTCGTGCCCGAGCCGCCATTCCTTGCCAGGCCCAAGAGCCGTGCCGCGTGCCGGGTGTATATGGCGATGAGGAGGCACTTCAGGGAACTGTACTTGGGGTTGTCAGTTGTCACTGCAGCCATGGCACTTCGTTTTCCATGACCATGGAGCTTGCTTCGACTGACTCATTGAGGGCTTCCATTGATGTCTGAGCCTCTGAGGAGTGCTTGACGTCGTGGCGACAATGATCGAGGCTGAAGTCTTAACCAGTTACATCATACATGTTGTATTAGTAGTATTCCTCGCAAAAAAAAAAATGTAGTACGAGTACCTTCAGACATTCTCTTATGCTAATCTCGACATCGCAACGCTATGGGTATGGTGTATCCATAATACGCTCTTTTGTATCTTTATTAGTATGATTGATCGTTTGTATCATGTGGCTGAAGAACAACGAGTTCACATTATGCGTATTACCTTTGGACCACATTAACGTTACAAAATTTAGTAAACGTGACAAAAGCTACATCAGTGGGTGCATATGAAAAAAAAATTAGAGAGCTGCATTTGCATATTTGTCCACACATTGTTTTTTTTTCCTTGAGAAAAGTGATCCGTCGGGCCACGAAACTCTCGGCCCAGTTAAATAGCAACTTGTACCACAAGGCCCATCTTATAACCAAAACCATTTCCAAGTCCAACACGGAAAGGAAAGGAAAGAACTTGTACCCCGACCGCCTCTCGGACCTCCCCGACGACCTTGTGCTGCGCATCCTCCGCCTCTTGTCGGCCAGGGAGGCCACGTCCACGGCGGCGCTCTCGCGGCGCTTGCGCGGAGTGTGGCCAGCCACGGCGCCGGCCGTCCGCCTCGACACCCGCGCCTACCACCGCGCGCTCGGCCGCGGCATCGACCGCGACGCCTTCTTCCGCGACGCCGACGCGGCCCTCGCGGCGCACGGCCCCTCCGGGATCCGCTGCCTCGCCGTCCGCATCCAGGCCGGCGGTCCCCGCGCCGTCCAGTGCCGCACCGTCACCGGCAACGTGCTCCCCCACCCCGCCTGCCGCGCCGTCGAGGAGCTCAGCGTCGAGGCCTGCAGCATTCCGCCGCCGCTGCCGCCGAAACCCAGCCGCCGCCGTCACGACCGCGAGGACTCGCTGGTGGCGTACGGGAGCTCCGGGTGCTACATCCTCAGCGTCAGCTCCGTGCCATCCGCTTGCCTCCGCGTGCTGCAGATCGCCGACTGCAGCGAACTGGCGCCGGCGCCGGACGGCGCCGCCTTCCCGTGCCTGGCGGCGCTGCGGCTGCAGCGCTGCACCGTGTCGTTCCGCACCCTCCAGGACATGGCGGCCGCCTCGCCGCAGCTCGCCACGCTGCAGCTCGAGTGCGTGTTCCTGACAGCGAACGGCGGCTTCAGCAACAGGGATGGTCGTGTGCAAACCTTGTGCTGCCCCGGCGTGACATCCCTCGTGCTAGTGAACTGCTCCTGCAAGGAGATCAGCCTCACGATCGGTCTCGAGCTGCCAAGATTGCAGGGGTTCAGGTACAGGGGGCACATCGCGCGGTTCTGGCTGAAATCGCCATTGCCGGACCTGTAACGAGCAGACTTGCACTTCCTGGATGACGAGATTGACGACCCCGCCGATGCCAAGCAAAGTTGTGAACGCTTCTGGCTGCTCGCCAAGACACTCATCAACACGAAGGTCCTGAAGCTGAAGCTGGATCTTCCGATAAGCGACATCGCCGTCGCTGACAAGGAGAGACAAGAGGAGCTCCTAGGAGACACAATGTTCTGCAACCTCGAGCGTCTCGAGGTGGACGGGCAATGCAAAATAGGTAGCGAGGCCGTAGTCGGAGTGGCGATCGGAAACTTGCTCGGGTGTTGCCCTGTGGTTCGTGACCTCAAGCTTAAAATGAACACCGTCAACCGGAACTTAATGAGATGCAAGCAGCCACAGTATTGGAGTGAGAATCTTTACAAGAGTACGTTTCTTCAACGGAAATCTGAACTTGACACCGGCAAGTCAGCGGATCACTTTGCGCATCGTCGAAGCCTAGATGTTTGCTTGGGTGGAGAAGGAGATGATAACCAGTGTGAGGTTGCCTCTGAAATTCTTGGCCTGAGCGATAAGTGGTTCGAGTTCATCGTACTGCTTGCGAGGCTCGGAAGAGTGAGCTTGGAGTTTCGCATGGACAAGCAGTATAGCAGCTTTGGCAAGAACCTGATCAAATTCTTCTTCGAGAGAGCCACATTCCTCCAAGAGATGTGTATTGACGATGGGAACCCAAAAATGTGCGAGCACATGAACAAATAGGTCGTCAGTGGATGCGCTGCCAATGCATCACAGCCTTGTTCGGAGTACCAGATTTATGCGGGGTACAAGTGTTTGGCGCCAACCATGTGAATTCTGCCAAAATTCGTGGGGGACTTCCGCACAAAAAAGAAGCGAGGAGAAGAAACAGGTGGAGTACAAACTTTAGAATCTTACTCCGTACATTCTTACCGTTGGAAAGGTGAAGAAAGATGTACTTGGCAAAAAAAAAGAAGGCCATGAATAATGAGTAAATGTTTTTCCACTTCATTATTTCTACGGAAGCGTCTGTGTTTTGTCATATAAAATCAAATGCTTGTGATACTCAATAATTTTGTTCACACATATTATGCGTAGTCTTGGGGGCAAGTTGTTAGCGCACAATCATTCCTGCACAATCATGAAGCTCTACCACTGCACCAAATGCCGCGAATTCGAACCTAGCCACACCCTCCTCGCGCATTGGCGTTAGGTGATAGTGTGTTTCTTGTCACGTGTTGCGACAGGTAGCCGCAAACCACCCCCCCCCCCCCCCCCCCCCCCACCCCCCCCATGTCCTTGAATCAAGACTGTTAGTACCGTAGAGCCAGGGTACCTGGATTAGTAAGCCTACACATATGTACCCCTTCGCTTGGCAGCCAGTTTGCATCATGTCCTGTCGACCTAGTACATCCGCCTTCAATGCTCTCGCGTGCTACCTGAACTGCTCGTTGTTGTTCCTGCATCGGCATTTCAACAAAATCTCGTACACCATTAAAAGGGGTGGCTCCTGGTGCTGTACTGATTCAAAATTATTTGAATCTGCTCCCTTCTCTCTCCTCCCTATCATTTCTCTCACCATCGGTGCACTCGGCTGCCAGATATCGCTCGGGCCAGCTCGGCCGGCGGCAAACCGATCCGAGCAGCCCTGGCCTCTATGGGCACGCCGCGGTGTGGCCTACGGCGGCTTGACACCTGGGAGCAGCCGGGGTGCGCATTTGCAGGGGGCGTGGGACTGCGCAGGGCCCACTCACGCCCAGGTAGACGACAGGCGAGGCACCGCGAACACGTGGTGGGCATGCAGATGGGGCATAGTAGCATTGCGCGCTACGCAGGGCGCCGATCCGATTTGACAAGATTGCGGCGCTGCCGGCCAGGTACAGGCGCGAGGTGAGTACGCAAGGCCATGGTCGTTCTTGTCTTGGCGCGGGAGTGACACCGACACTCCTCTCTCCTCTAGATCCGGCACTTGGGTGCCGGTGGCACCACCTTGCGCGCGACAACAACGGCTAACGCATGCAGATCCAGCGGCGCCCGTTCAGCGCAGAGGCGAAGCTAGCTCTAAATGTATCGTGGATGCACAGCTCAAGAAGCAAACAAAAATATGTAGCAATACACGGTGAATTTGAGTTTGACTAGTGGAGGAAAAAAATTACCCTGGTGCATGTGCACCAGGCTAGGTGAACGTGGCGTCGCCCCTGGTTCAGCGCCTGTGCACATCCGGTGTGGGGGGGGGGCACGTGCCCTGCTGGATCCAACATGAGTCGGCACCTAAGCAGGGCAGCGCTTATTGCGAGTGAAGGATAAAGCCACCAATAGCTTCCTCCATATTTAATACACTGCTATATTTCATTTAATTGGCTTATTGCAGGTGAACATAATGGGAAGATGTGTTTTTATTTAAGTGGCATATTACAGATGAAGATAACTCTACCAATAGTTTCCTCCATATTTAATACCCTACTATGCTTTATTTAATTGTCTCATTTTTGCATTGAGAACAATCCTACCTAGTACTCCCTCCGGTTCGGTAAAGGAAGTCGTTTTGGACAAGATTTGAGCCAAACATTGGGAATATAAAACGTGAATAACTTTTAAGTCGTTGAGTTTGAAAATGAGAAAACTACATGAGTAGATTTGTCTTGTAAAATACTTTCATAAAAGTATGCATATGTTAGTTTTTAATAAATATCTTTATAAAAATAAGAAGTCAAAGTTGTACTTTGGAGACCGTGTCGCTGTCCTAAACGACTTCTTTTACTAAACCGGATGGAGTATAATTTTATCGATATTTAATACACCGCTTGCTCTAAATGAACAGTACACACTAGAGTGGTCGAAGTGAATAGAGTCAGGGGGTGTTTGGATCTGGAGACTAAAGTTTAGCACATGTCACATCGTATGTTTGGATACTAATTAGGAGGACTACACATGAGCTAATTATAAAACCAACTGTAAAAGTCGTGGCTAATTCACGAGAGAATAGGTCTAATTAATCTATCATTAGCGCATGTTTACTGTGGCACCATGTTGTCAAATTATGGACTAATTAGGCTTAATAAATTCGTCTCGCAAATTAGTTTCAGTTTATGCAATTAGTTTTAAACATAGTCTATGATTAATACTCTAAATTAGTATCAAACATTCGATGCTTGGAGGGAGGCGGGTGGGGGCAGTCAACAGCTTTTTAACTGAATGCGGGCCCTACAACTCGACCTCTACACTGCGGCCTCGATGCTTGGAGGGAGGCAGGTGGGGCAGTCAGCACCTATTTAACTGAGTCTATTCCCTTTGTTCCTTAGGAGTGTGAGTGTCGTTGTTAGTGTACGTGCCACAAGTTTAACTCGATTTGTAAAAAAAATATGCAACATTTATATCTCTGAATAAATTTGTTAAAAATAGACTAAAACATCTTTCCAATAATACTAATTATGTAGCATAAATATTATTTTTAAAAATAAAATTAATAAAAATCATTTATGGAGGATGTGGGTCTCTGGAGGAAGGTAAGAGAAAAGGAGATGCGGATGTGGGTCTCTGGAGGAAGGTAAAGAGAAAAAGGAAAAGGAGAGAGAGTCTTCCAACTGCAGCAAATCCGATTCCAACTCCAACACGGACGGGAACTGGACAAGTCGGCCTACTAAACTACGACGATGGGCCTAAAAAAGAAACTATACGACGATCTAGTAAACTACGACGAGACAAGCAAAACGGACGGGAACGAGAGAAGTCGCCAACCAAACCCGAGACAGCGCCGTCGCCAACACCTTTTTGAGACGTGCATAGCACGTTTTTCATTAAGCGGAAGAGAATAAGCTGAGTACAAGACCGAACAACCTTACAACGAAAGAGAACGAGCGACAGTAACAACAAGAATGGAAAAGAGATCCACAACCCAACACCTAACAACACGACCAAACGACCTACAACTAGACACCTGCCTTAGAACGGTTGCCTACCATCTACCAGACGGGTGAAACAAGGCGAGGACGACACAAGCAAAGTGCAAAGAGGTACGCGAGACAGTCCCTCCAAGAAGGTAAACGACGTCAAAACGCCGCCACTGTCCGTCTATCCACAGGACAGACAGAGCTTTCACTCCGCGACACAAGACGGTAGACTTCAACAGCGCCCTCAACAGGGTAAGCCACACACCTGTGGGTGTGGCCGCTGCCGGCACCGGACGAATCCGGGCAAAGCTTTCGCAAAGCCACCGATCTAACACCTCGCACACTAGCAACGAAGCCAACCCGAGCTCCACGCAGGCTAGTAGGGAACACGTAGACGAACGACACATGAAGATCAACGACAGGCGGATGACGGCGTCGTCACCCACGAGGCCACACGGTGTGGCCCTGACAGCACCAGGACGGCGTCGGCGACAGAGAGGTGGGGCCGAGGCGGGTGGCGGCCCGAGAGATGCCCAAGATGGCATGAAGGCAGCGGCGCTGGGCCTAGGCCCAGATCGGCGGCACGCGCGGGCCCTCGTCGCCAACACCTCACCGTCGGCGGCGATGGCGGCGAGCCCCTACCGCCTCTCGGACCTCCCCGACGAGATCCCACCATCCCCCGCCGTCGTCCTCGACACCCGCCTTTACCACCGCGCTCTCCCCGGCGGCGACACTCCTACTTCGGCCAACGCCGCGAAATCGACAGTGACGCCTTCTTCCTTGACGCCGAGGCGGCGCTCGCCGCGCACGCCGGCTCCGAAGCCTCGTCTGTTAGGTCGATCTCCACCACCACGGCCCAAAGGCCGTGATGGGCTCGGTCCACGCACCCTGATCGGGGGAGCCCAACCTAGCATTGGTTGGTGGGCCCCCGTTGTACAGTGCTATAAAGAAAGGGGTGGGGGCTAGGGCACGCAACACAAGGTTCACCGCGCCGCCAGCCACCACCCTACATCCCTACCGATCGAGGGGCACTGGAGCAACGGGAAGCTACACCAGCGCCGCCTCGCCCCTGCGACCGCCACCGCCGCCATGGCCGCTGTCAACCCCGACGCCACCTCTACTGGTCTGTGCTTCTACTCTCTCATTCTAGGTGTATTTGTTCTAGTCTATGCGTGTACAAGTGGGAAAATCATTTATACAAAGTTTTACCCGTGAGATTAATCTATTGCTATAGATCCTAAGTCTATCAATGGTATCAGTTAGCCTAATCTAGTAGTAGATTAGTTCTCAGGGTATTTTTACACTCGTTTTATTCAAGTTTTACTCGCTGTTAGTTTTAGACAGAGGGGAATAGAGTGTGAAATCGGAGAAAATCGAAGAAGTTCGATAAGAATCAAAGAAAAGGAAGCAAAAATCGATGAAAAATCGAAAAAGAAAGTGGATCTCAGATCCAAAACCCCGAAACCCTAACCTAACCCTAACCCTAGATCTAAAAGAAAGGGGCGCGGTGAAGGGGGGGGACCTACCTTGGTCTTCTCCGCCGCCGGCCATCACCGCAGTGACGCGGGAAAGGACGCCGGAGGGAGACACCTCGACGGCGGCGCGTTCAACACAGAGGCGAACGCGCTCGCCGGCGAAGGGGCTCACCCCGGCGCCAGAGCTTGAAGGAGGGAGGGGGAGCGCGCTGGCCTTGCGCCGGCGGCGCTCGTCCTCACCACGACCGGCAAAGGCCGGCCATGGTGGGCCGCGAGCCCCCTCACCTCTCTCTCTCTCTGGATCTCTCTGTGTGGGTTTTTGGGAGGGAGAGGAGAGGAGCTAGGGGAAGGGGATGAAGAGGAGCGCCGCGGCCATGGCCGGCGGCGCTCGTCCCCGCCGTCGCCGGCGAAGAAGTCGAGCGCCGCCGGCCATGGCCGCCGCCGCGCTGCGTGGGCCGCCGGACCGGAAGCGGAGAAAGCGGGGGGGAGAAAGGAAAGTGAGCTAGGGTTACCGGGGGGAGCCGGCGCGCGCGCGTTTTATACGCGCGACGCGTGCGGGGAGCCGTCGATCTCGGATCGACGGATCCGACGGCCGAGAGCGGCCGGTGCCCACGCGGGCTGGAAGCGGCCCGTGAGGGAAGAGGGCGTGGGCTGCTTCGGCGGCCCAGCCGTTGGTTGCTGGGCTAAAAGCCCACGCGGCCGGAGCGCGAGCGAGCTGGGCCCGCGAAAGCGCGGCTGGGCTGGACTGCGAAGGGTAAAACGCGCACGCGCAAAGAAATTCAGGGGCCAAAATCAGACTTCTACCGCGACAGTGTAGTTTGGGCTGACCTGACGGCTGGGCTGCGGCTGGGCTGCTGCTGGGCCGCTGCTGGGCCAATTTCGCGCAAAGGCGCGGGGCCGCGCGCGCGGGCCACTGGGCCGGTTCTTTCGCGGGCCAAATTCGTTGCCTGCGCATAGTATCTTTTTCAATTAAGTTTATTTATTTTCAGAAGCTATATTTGGTTGTTTTTTGGTGTTTATATGCATGTTTTCAAGTATATATCTCTGTTTAAATTTTTGCACATGGTAATTATTTTACAGAGAGTAGAATGCTTCTGAAAATTATTTTTTTCCATGATATTTGATGTTTTTCCGCTGCGTAATATTCTCTAGTTAAATTGAACCAAAGGGATATTTAATTAGAGAAGTAGAAATATATTATATTCAGTTTTATGATATTGTTATTTTCTGGCCAAAGCTGATAATTTCAATATTATAAATATTCTTGTTCAAGTTATTATACATTCATTCTATTTTCTGCCCAAAGGTGATATAGAATTGATGTAGAAAGCATGTTGTATGTGTTGATTTTGACCAAAGTTAAATTAATACATGCAATATTTATTTTTGTTATTGTTCTCACCAATTTTATGTCAAAATTTCAGGCCCAAATTCTTCAAGCTATGTGTCTGATATCCCTATCCTAGTTGGAGCAACTATGGAGAATGGCGCACGCAGTTCAACCTGGCAGTGGTGATGACAGATATTGACACTGCCATGAACTACCCTATCCGGTACTGCCTGAGGCACCAGTGCGTGGAGCAAATGAATCTGATGAGGCATTCGCGGCACGAGAGCGTGACCACG
>WEIB01001007.1:0-23662 GCA_015476505.1 Urochloa ruziziensis | reverse complement strand
ACAAAAAAGCCCCTGAGGGAAAAGATTATCTAAAATCCATGTCCAGAGGCATGGGGGCTGAAAAATCAGTCGGAATTCATAGCTTTCAGAGTCTTGACACGATCATGCTGAGTCGTAACAAGACTCGGGGGCTACACCCAATGGGTGCACCTGGAGGTGCACACCATTGATGGATTAAGTTCAATAAGAGATTCATAATATTTATTTTTGACCCTCGACCAGAATATTCTATTCTACTCAAGGCTCGGGGGCTACACCCAATGGGTGCACCTGGAGGTGCACACCATTGAAAATCAAGATACAGATGGGTAAAAGTTGAAGACCTTTGGCCAATTTCATTCTAAATTGCCCAAAGCCCGGGGGCTAAGTGTATTCACTTCGCTGTCGCGTCGTGAAAAAGAGCACTCCTTCCCCTCACTTTGACTGAAATTGAAGAATTGTTTTCAGGAACGTCTGAGAAACCACTCGGATCTTCCTTGAAACTACTCGGATCTTCCTTGAAACCACTCGGATCTTCTTCGAAACCACTCGAATGAGATCTTAGATGACTTGGAACATTCGAATCATGCAAGAAAAGATGGAACAATTACAGCCAACGATCGGCCAAGAAGTGCTCGGGGGCTACTGTGGGGGATATAGTACCGGGGTACCTCACGAGCAAGCCTGGCAGCCCACCAAAAGGGGGCGGCCCATCTCACCGTTCCGGACCTGAAGACGTGCGGGACAAGTCGGCGCACGGAGGAAGGATCTGGAAGGAGAAGTCCTAGTTGGAATAGGAGTTATTATAAAGAAGGAAAGGATTCTTAGAGATAGAATCGGATACAAACCGACTTGTAACCCTGCCCCCCGATATATAAGGCGGGCAGGGACCCCCTCAAAAAGAACTCACGTCAACGGAACACACCACATCTCAACTCATAGCGAAATCTACGCAATACAACACCCCAAAACAGGACGTAGGGTATTACGTCGAGTCGACGGCCCGAACCTGTATAAACCCTTGTGTCTGTCCATCCTAACCATCTTGCTTCCGATCTTTGCGATCTTCCCTACATTACAAATCACTTCCGTGGGCTACCCCGTGGAAGACTGACGGAGATAATATCACCGACACAGATGGTGACGTGAACCTATCCCACTCCTTGGGGATAGTTTGTGAGCATGCAGGTTAGAACTGGATTACAAGATCGATGCTTGAAGAAGGGTTGTGTGCTTCGCTCGAGTTGCCTGTGGTGTGATCGAAGATGAAGAATTGAAGCCTAGCTACCGCTACGCAGGATTTCCGCTTGTCGCTTAGCCCGACGGGCTTGTACTTTACTCGTATTTCCATAATGGTATGGATGTAAATCTCTTCTATGTAATCTAAGTTCATTGTATGGATATGATATTATGCTGAGATGAGTTCTGTACGTGATAGCTACTGATCCAGGGACTATCACAAGGGTACAGAGATTCAGATTCTCGATTTTGAAAATCCGGGTCATCACACCGACTGATCCCCATAGTCTGGCTCTAGTCGGTGGCTCTAGTTATGGACATGCTAATACTTCTAGACACTTTGCTTTGTCTTCTCTTGTGTCTCTTCCAGATGAGGAATATGAGGTGCTGAGCGAGGAGGATCTTGCGTTGCTCACGAGGAGGTTCGAGCGCATGTATCAGAACCGAAAGGGTTCGAGGCGTGCTGGGAGCACGTGCCAAAGATGCGGGAAGATGGGCCACTTCATCGCCGAGTGCCCCGAGGAGATCAAGAACGACTACAACCGCAAGCATCAACCGCGAGACAAGCACAAGCACCGCTCCAAGGACAAGCACCACTCCAAGCACAAGAACAAGGAGGAGAACACCAACACGTCGTCAAGCTCAAGCTCGAGCAGCGAGGATGAAGACCGCGGCCACCGCAAGGAGAAGAAGCACAAGAACCGCAACTTCAACGGGCTCTCCTGCGCCGCTATGAACTTCTGCACCATGGCGCATGACTCCAAGAACGACTCCGACTACGACTCCGACTCCGAGGATGAGGTATTGACTAATCCCACCTCTTTGCGTAAGGAGATTGCTAGACTAGAGGAGTTGGTCGATAATCGTGATGATATGCTTAGGAAGACCAACAAGGAGAAGAGAGAGTTTAGGTCTTTGCAAGGAGAGTCCAAGGAAAGAGTAGCTGAGCTTGAGGCCTTACTTTCTGAGACTGGAAAGAAGGCGATGGATTTTGATTCTTTGCTTGGTGAGTCTACAAAGAGAATAGTTGAGCTTGAGTCTGAGATTGGTGTGCTGAGAGATGGTCCTGTTGTGTCTGATGAAATTGAATGCTCGTTTTGTGATGTGCATCTAGCTGATCTGGTAGCTCTTAAGGACAAACACATGACATGCCTTGATGAACTAGAAAGTGCTAGGGTTGAACATGCTGAGTTGAAGTCTAGATCTTCCTTGCTATGTGCTTGTACTTCATGTCCTGCTTTACATGCTCAGTTGCTTGAATCTCGTACCATGATTAGTTCTGCTTGTGATGTTGTCGCTTTGAAGAATGTTGAGCTAGAACAATATATTGATCGTTTGCAAGATGAGAATGATGAGTTGCGACAGTATTTGGGTTGGTTGTCGGGTCACGAGCCACAGCTTAAGATGTTGATTGCTGGGTTCAAGAGAGCTGATGGTCGTGGTCTGGGTTCTGAAAAGCTGGTGAGTGTAGTGGTGAGAAAGAGAGAGAGCAAACCAGTTCCACCACAAACACCCCAACACCACCAGAGAAAACTCCACCAAAGAATAGCTTCACACCTAAACCCAACCACCTGTTGAACAAGCTTGACACCACTCCAGATCCTCCCAAGTTTCCCTGCAAAGACAAATAACTTCCAAAAGAGAGTGACCTTTGTAAAGAGTGGGGTTTACCAGAAGATAGAGAAGCCACAGCCGAGAGAAACCCCAAAGCCAAAACCAGTCCGCTTCCATTGTGATCATTGTGGAAGGGATGGTCACCTAGAAGATTTCTGTTGGAGGAAGAAGAGAGAAGTTAGGCGAGAGAAGGAGTTGGGTAACAGGGACAGGTACTACTCTTCCCGTAGTGTGCCTGTGTCTCGTTCACCCTGGCCTAGAGGAGAGGCCTTTGTGCGTACAGTTCCTTCTTTGAGTAGTCGCGGTGTTCCAGCTCGTGGTGAGTTTGCTAGGCGGCCTCCTGCTCGAGGTCAGTTTGGTGCAAGGAGGTTTGACCATAGCTTTGAGGCGAGGAGAGAGTCTAGGCCACGTTTTCCCCCGCGTGGTGCTAGTGGTCCTACGGTGAGACGTGAGAGGGTTCCACAGAGTAACGTTGATTTTGCTAACCCCTCTTTTGAGCAGATGGCCCGACACTGGTTTGACTCTTTTTGTGCTAACCCCAGTGTCGAGTCATTCGCCCATTCCCGTTCTCGCTTTTGATTGTGCAGGTGGAGGCGTGGAGAACTTTTGGTTGATGGTTCTCCACACTTTTTGGATGGCCTCGATGTGGCCTTTGTACACTTTGTATTGTGAGTATATCTTTTGTACACTCTTGTACTCACTGGTGTATCTTTAGCATGATTTGAGTTGCATTCTGCTCGTTTGAGATTTCTCTTCCATTTCGTTTTGTGATGGAGCTTTCCATTTGCTTTTGTATACCTTTTTCTAGTTTTCTTTTACTAGGTGTCTTTGGTTGAGGGGGAGCTCGACTTCATTTAAAGGGGAGAAATTGCACAAGTTGATTTGAAAAGGAGAAGACCTTGCTTATAGCTTTTGGATCGCATGAGCTTGTGAGTTTGCTGTGTTGGCACTTTGGTTGTGCATATTATGGGGAGTTTGATGTTTGAACCTGAACCTTGGATTTGCATTTTGGTTGCACATTCCACGGGGGCTTTATGGCTATGCTTTGATCACGCTTGTGCATTGAGTTTGAGCTCGCCCATGTTTCTAACCATAACCAGCTTGCAGACATTTTCACCAAACCACTTGACCAAGCTACCTTCACCCACTTGCGAGGGAAACTTGGTGTGTGTGCGTTTTTCTGAGCTGAGTTTTGGAGGCTTCTCTTGTAGCATATGTATACTATTGTACCATATTTGTATCTTGATGTACATTTTTCTGTTTTTGTATCTTGATGTATAGTTTTCATCTTTGCATCTTGTGATATATCATGCTGCATTTGTATCATATCTTAGGATGAGCTTCTCCTATATGCCAGGGCGCTGCGCCGCCGTCTTTTGGGCCGGTAGCCCGTGTATCGTGTTGGAGCCCATAAGGGCGTGACCATGGTGTAGGTCACGACCTAGCCCCCATATATTCAGTAGCCGCCGTCACATTAGGGCTTGAGTTTTGTTTTACATCTTGCTTTTAGCTACATTCATGGCCGCACAAATACGTGCTGTCCTCGTGATTCAGAACTCCACCTTCGAGTGATAATAAGATTGCTCGCCTCTCGTTCTTGTTATTCTTCGATTGCGTACAGGAATTGATCTTCGTGATCAGGCTGATCTTGCTTCAACAAGGTCGGTAACCACAGGGAGTTGGTTCAGCGATTGCATTGGCACTTCGGGTTCGCTCGTCGTAGTCGGATCGTGAGGGTCTACTTCTGCCCAAGTCGAAATTATCCTCCACTCACCGAAAGATCGGGCACTCCAGCTCTATCAAGTGGTATCAAAAGTCCAGGTTGATCAGTGAGTTTATTGAGTGTTTTCATTACCTACAGTCCACAAAAACCATAAAAATTCACAGGTTAGATCTTTGTCCCAGAAACCGTCTTCGCCTTGCACTTTCTTTCAATATTTGCATTGTTGAATTTGCGTGCTTTCGCGTCGATTGTTGCTGGTCACTTTGTGTTTCCGCAGCCGCCTCTCCACACCTCGCCGCCGTTTTATTTTTCCTTCCTGCTGTTCACGCCATTTTTTTTCCCTACCGCACCACCAGATCGCCCCCACCCCGCGCCATCTGATCGCCATCCTGCCGTGTTTGCGCCCACCCTCCCTCTCGGTTTTCCTTTTGGCGACAAAAAAGGGAGAGTTTCGAACCCATACGACACAGGGTGTGTCGTGCCTGCCTGCCTTGCGCCGTTTCCTCCTCGGGATCGGTTTCTGATTTTCTGCTCGAGCACATTTTTGTTTCCTTCGCTCGACCTCGCGGCAATCAGTCTAGCGCCGGATTTGTCTCGGTTTGGATACTTAAAAAAAAGGAAAGTTAAAAAAAAAGAAAGTATCAAAAAAAGAGAGAGAGAAAAAAAGAAAAAAAAGAGCCTGTCGATCAAATCTCGCGCCGCCAGAACGTGTGCACCGCGTTTTCTCTGGATTCAGTTTCTGTTTTTCTTTTGGCAAATCAAAACCGATCGGGACTTCTTTCGGCAGACCGCACCGAGCCTGTCTCGTTTTGCCCTGGCGTCACTCCTAGTCGCCCTTCGCTTTTCCCTTTGGTTTTTATTGAACCATACGAATCAAATCAGGATTTGTCCATTCAAAAAAAAAAGAAGAAGACCGAAACTGATTCCCCAGCAAAACAAAACCGACACGGCTCAGATCGACTCCACCAGAAACCGTCACCCCCCACCCCTTCACCAGAAATTTTTCATACCGAATTTGTCCACGCTGCATGTTTCTGTGCTTTGCGTCCATCTCGTTTTGCACTTTGTTTCCAGCAACTTGGTTACATGTTTAGCACTATAATTCAGCTTTGCATTATTGTTAGATTGTGCTAATCCTTGACTTGAGTGCAGCCTACCCAGAACTACACATATTCCTACGACAAGCCGACTTTGTTTCTCCAGGCAATCGCTGCTCCAATCTTTCACAGGTGCTACTTGTTGCTTGCAGTTCGCCCCTGTTGCTTGGTAAGAACGGATAAGAATTTGATCGCAGCATCTTTGTGAGCATCTCATACACACACATACACACCTTTGTTGTCCTAGTATTTTTTTTGTGTTTGCGCTAATCATGTCAGGAGACGTCAACGGCATCGTGGCACGATTCGATGCGTGGTCTACGTCGGTCATGGCGTTGCCCAAGGACCATGACAGTGACATGGAGCTAGACGATGGAGATCGCCACGGTTGCACCCGCCGTGTGGTATGTCATCCACACATTGACTCATTTGCTACGATTAAATTTAATATACCCTCTTATAATGGCAAATATGATCCTGCTGCATATCTTGATTAGGAATTAGAGGTTGAACAGATTTTTTCATGTCATGATATTCCTGCTAGTGCACAAGTTAAAGCTGCTATTAGTGAATTTACTCTTTTTGCTTTAATGTGGTGGCGTGATTATAAGCTAAAACATCCCACGTCTATTCCAACCACTTGGACTCAATTAAAAGCTGCTATGCGACATCGATTTGTACCTTCATATTATGCCCGAGATTTGCTTAAACAAATGCAGCGGTTTCAGCAAGTTCAACAATCTGTTGAGGAATACTACCAGGAATTACAAAAGGGTATGATCCGTTGTGGTTTATTTGAGACGGATGCCGCTGCTAATGGCACGTTTTCGCGGTGGTTTGAACCGCGACATTCAGGACATACTTAATTTTAATACTTATGCTGATATGACCACATTGTTTGAATATGCTTGCAAAGCTGAACGTGAAGTGCAGGGACGCCGCTCGACGACATATACTAACTATTTTTCAGGACGAAGCCCGGCATCCAGCGCAGATCCTGCTTTTCCTACGCCATTCACGCCAAGCACTACACCGTGTGAGAGGACGACCACACCTACAACACCGTCGACCCCTGGTGCTCCACTCACAGATGGTGAGACTAATTCTACTGTGCCGAATTTTTCCACACCTCATGCTATGATAGAGCAATTGTTAGTGGAACCATCTCTTGACGAATCTTTGTCACATGATGATATGCTTGTTGTTACCTGTGATAAAGATGATTTGTGTGATAACGCTTCTATTGTACATGTTTTAAAATCACACCCTTGTGCTGAAATTCAACATGATAACAAAGAGCAACTATCGAAAGAACCCTTACTAATTTTGCCTTTGTCAAAAGATCATTTGCTTGATGTTCCTTGTGATAGAGAAGAGTTGTGTGATAGTGATTCTTCTATTCCTCTGCCACAATTACTTCATAATGATGATACACATGCTTTGGAGCCGAATAATTCTGCTGAAAATAAAATGTTTGTTCCAATTACTTGTGCAAATGATGAACAAAAATTGCTATCTTCTTTAAATACTTTAGGTTATATTGAATTTGATGTTCTATGTAATCTAAATTGTTTGGAGGAGAGATTTCTTGCATATCCCGAATTGCCATCCTTATCTAGCAATACATATCACTTCATTGGCAAATATAATCATAACGGAGAATATATGGTGCATAGAGTTTATATTTGTTCAAATCTGAAATCTTCTTTGGTTGGACAACAATGTGATAACTTAGAGGGCTGCAATAACAACAATAATGTCACATCCAATTTCTCTAGCTTTGTTTTAAAGCAACATGTTCAATCCAAAGAAGGGGAGCCTTACTGGTTACTATCTATGCCTGCTTTGTCTTTTGTTGGTACTAATCTTATGCAGGATCGTGTTGAAAAACATCGCGTGTTGGCCGATCAAGAAGCATACATGTTTGCTAAAAGTTCTATGCAAGATGACACTTTCACGAATTGGAAACATAGTGACATCCCTCCTCTTAATATTTTCGGTTTCCTTGTTTTTTGAAACCCCGTTCTCCTTTGTGTTATGCAGGATCGGTTTCAAGTACAATTGACGCCGAGGACGGATTTTCGTCAAGAAGGGGAGGATGATGAGGACATGTCATACATGCATACGACCATGATTGGGTCATGCATTAGCGAAGGAGGAGTCCAAAAAGATTGTCCAAGTCATGAAGGAGGTCCAAGGCTAATCCAATTCGAGTCACCAAGGTAGAGGCCCAAAACAACTCAAGTTCGAGTCCATCTCGGAGTTCTGGAGCAGTCCGTGATGTTTTAGGTCGCCCCGACCATATATGGTGTCAGTTTTGGGCGCTCTACATATGGATGGAAAGCTAAGGAGACGCACTTTCCAATGGCATCAGTCTCATGCCCAAATTCCTTCTGAGTCAACGGGAATCGTCGAAACAAGTGGAT
The DNA here is from genome assembly GCA_015476505.1 of Urochloa ruziziensis. NCBI lineage: Eukaryota > Viridiplantae > Streptophyta > Magnoliopsida > Poales > Poaceae > Urochloa > Urochloa ruziziensis. The sequence goes on along the minus strand of WEIB01001007.1, from coordinate 15,584 downwards.
GTCCAGAATCTGCCAGGGCGCTGCGCCGCCGTCTTTTGGGCCGGTGGCCCGTGTATCGTGTTGGAGCCCATAGGGGCGTGACCATGGGGGTAGGTCACGACCTAGCCCCCATATATTCAGTAGCCGCCGTCACATTAGGGCTTGAGTTTTGTTTTACATCTAGCTTTTAGCTACATTCACGGCCGCACAAATACGTGCTGTCCTCGTGATTCAGAACTCCACCTTCGAGTGATAATAAGATTGCTCGCCTCTCGTTCTTGTTCGTTCTTCGATTGCGCTACAGGAATTGATCTTCGTGATCAGGCTGATCTTGCTTCAACAAGGTCGATAACCACAGGGAGTTGGTTCAGCGATTGCATTGGCGCTTCGGGTTCGCTCGTCGTAGTCGGATCGTGAGGGTCTACTTCTGCCCAAGTCGAAATTATCCTCCACTCACCGAAAGATCGGGCACTCCAGCTCTATCAAGTGGTATCAAAAGTCCAGGTTGATCAGTGAGTTTATTGAGTGTTTTCATTACCTACAGTCCACAAAAACCAAAAAAATTCACAGGTTAGATCTTTGTCCCAGAAACCGTCTTCGCCTTGCACTTTCTTTCAATATTTGCATTGTTGAATTTGCGTGCTTTCGCGTCGATTGTTGCTGGTCACTTTGTGTTTCCGCCGCCGCCTCTCCACACCTCGCCGCCGTTTTATTTTCCTTCCTGCTGTTCACGCCATTTTTTTCCCTACCGCACCACCAGATCGCCCCCACCCCGCGCCATCTGATCGCCATCCTGCCGTGTTTGCGCCCACCCTCCCTCTCGGTTTTCCTTTTGGTGACAAAAAAAGGGAGAGTTTCGAACCCATACGACACAGGGTGCGTCGTGCCTGCCTGCCTTGCGCCGTTTCCTCCTCGGGATCGGTTTCTGATTTTCTGCTCGAGCACATTTTTGTTTCCTTCGCTCGACCTCGCGGCAATCAGTCTAGCGCCGGATTTGTCTCGGTTTGGATACTTAAAAAAAAAGGAAAGTTAAAAAAAAGAAAGTATCAAAAAAGAGAGAGAGAAAAAAAGAAAAAAAAGAGCCTGTCGATCACATCTCGCGCCGCCAGAACGTGTGCGCCGCGTTTTCTCTGGATTCAGTTTCTGTTTTTCTTTTGGCAAATCAAAACCGATCGGGACTTCTTTCGACAGACCGCACCGAGCCTGTCTCGTTTTGCCCTGGCGTCACTCCTGGTCGCCCTTCGCTTTTCCCTTTGGTTTTTATTGAACCATACGAATCAAATCAGGATTTGTCCATTCAAAAAAAAGAAGAAGACCGAAACTGATTCCCCAGCAAAACAAAACCGACACGGCTCAGATCGACTCCACCAGAAACCGTCACCCCCCACCCCTTCACCAGAAATTTTTCATACCGAATTTGTCCACGCTGCATGTTTCTGTGCTTTGCGTCCATCTCGTTTTGCACTTTGTTTCCAGCAACTTGGTTACATGTTTAGCACTATAATTCAGCTTTGCATTATTGTTAGATTGTGCTAATCCTTGACTTGAGTGCAGCCTACCCAGAACTACACATATTCCTACGACAAGCCGACTTTGTTTCTCCAGGCAATCGCTGCTCCAATCTTTCACAGGTGCTACTTGTTGCTTGCAGTTCGCCCCTGTTGCTTGGTAAGAACGGATAAGAATTTGATCGCAGCATCTTTGTGAGCATCTCATACACACACATACACACCTTTGTCTGTCCTAGTATTTTTTTTGTGTTTGCGCTAATCATGTCAGGAGACGTCAACGGCATCGTGGCACAATTCGATGCGTGGTCTACGTCGGTCACGGCGTTGCCCAAGGACCATGACAGTGACATGGAGCTAGACGATGGAGATCGCCACGGTTGTACCCGCCGTGTGGTATGTCATCCACACATTGACTCATTTGCTACGATTAAATTTAATATACCCTCTTATAATGGCAAATATGATCCTGCTGCATATCTTGATTGGGAATTAGAGGTTGAACAGATTTTTTCATGCCATGATATTCCTGCTAGTGCACAAGTTAAAGCTGCTATTAGTGAATTTACTCTTTTTGCTTTAATGTGGTGGCGTGATTATAAGCTAAAACATCCCACGTCTATTCCAACCACTTGGACTCAATTAAAAGCTGCTATGCGACATCGATTTGTACCTTCATATTATGCCCGAGATTTGCTTAAACAAATGCAGCGGTTTCAGCAAGTTCAACAATCTGTTGAGGAATACTACCAGGAATTACAAAAGGGTATGATCCGTTGTGGTTTATTTGAGACGGATGCCGCTGCTATGGCACGTTTTCGCGGTGGTTTGAACCGCGACATTCAGGACATACTTAATTTTAATACTTATGCTGATATGACCACATTGTTTGAATATGCTTGCAAAGCTGAACGTGAAGTGCAGGGACGCCGCTCGACGACATATACTAACTATTTTTCAGGACGAAGCCCGGCATCCAGCGCAGATCCTGCTTTTCCTACGCCATCCACGCCAAGCACTACACCGTGTGAGAGGACGACCACACCTACAACACCGTCGACCACTGGTGCTCCACTCACGGATGGTGAGACTAATTCTACTGTGCTGAATTTTTCCACACCTCATGCTATGATAGAGCAATTGTTAGTGGAACCATCTCTTGACGAATCTTTGTCACATGATGATATGCTTGTTGTTACCTGTGATAAAGATGATTTGTGTGATAACGCTTCTGTTGTACATGTTTTAAAATCACACCCTTGTGCTGAAATTCAACATGATAACAAAGAGCAACTATCGAAAGAACCCTTACTAATTTTGCCTTTGTCAAAAGATCATTTGCTTGATGTTCCTTGTGATAGAGAAGAGTTGTGTGATAGTGATTCTTCTATTCCTCTGCCACAATTACTTCATAATGATGATACACATGCTTTGGAGCCGAATAATTCTGCTGAAAATAAAATGTTTGTTCCAATTACTTGTGCAAATGATGAACAAAAATTGCTATCTTCTTTAAATACTTTAGGTTATATTGAATTTGATGTTCTATGTAATCTAAATTGTTTGGAGGAGAGATTTCTTGCATATCCCGAATTGCCATCCTTATCTAGCAATACATATCACTTCATTGGCAAATATAATCATAACGGAGAATATATGGTGCATAGAGTTTATATTTGTTCAAATCTGAAATCTTCTTTGGTTGGACAACAATGTGATAACTTAGAGGGCTGCAATAACAACAATAATGTCACATCCAATTTCTCTAGCTTTGTTTTAAAGCAACATGTTCAATCCAAAGAAGGGGAGCCTTACTGGTTACTATCTATGCCTGCTTTGTCTTTTGTTGGTACTAATCTTATGCAGGATCGTGTTGAAAAACATCGCGTGTTGGCCGATCAAGAAGCATACATGTTTGCTAAAAGTTCTATGCAAGATGACACTTTCGCGAATTGGAAACATAGTGACATCCCTCCTCTTAATATTTTGGTTTCCTTGTTTTTTGAAACCCCGTTCTCCTTTGTGTTATGCAGGATCGGTTTCAAGTACAATTGACGCCGAGGACGGCTTTTCGTCAAGAAGGGGAGGATGATGAGGACATGTCATACATGCATACAACCATGATTGGGTCATGCATTAGCGAAGGAGGAGTCCAAAAAGATTGTCCAAGTCATGAAGGAGGTCCAAGGCTAATTCAATTCGAGTCACCAAGGTAGAGGCCCAAAACAACTCAAGTTCGAGTCCATCTCGGAGTTCTGGAGCAGTCCGTGATGTTTTAGTCGCCCCGACCACATACGGTGTCAGTTTTGGGCGTTCTACATATGGATGGAAAGCTAAGGAGACGCACTTTCCAATGGCACCAGTCTCATGCCAAAATTCCTTCTGAGTCAACGGGAATCGTCGAAACAATTGGATGTCCAGAATCTGCCAGGGCGCTGCGCCGCCGTCTTTTGGGCCGGTGGCCCGTGTATCGTGTTGGAGCCCATAGGGGCGTGACCATGGGGGTAGGTCATGACCTATCCCCCATATATTCAGTAGCCGCCGTCACATTAGGGCTTGAGTTTTGTTTTATATCTAGCTTTTAGCTACATTCACGGCCGCACAAATACGTGCTGTCCTCGTGATTCAGAACTCCACCTTCGAGTGATAATAAGATTGCTCGCCTCTCGTTCTTGTTCGTTCTTCGATTGCGTACAGGAATTGATCATCGTGATCAGGCTAATCTTGCTTCAACAAGGTCGATAACCACAGAGAGTTGGTTCAGCGATTGCATTGGCGCTTCGGGTTCGCTCGTCGTAGTCGGATCGTGATGGTCTACTTCCGCCCAAGTCGAAATTATCCTCCACTCACCGAAAGATCGGGCACTCCAGCTCTATCAGTGAGTCTACAAAGAGAATGGTTGATCTTGAGTCTGAGATTGGTGTGCTGAGAGATGCTCCTGTTGTGTGTGATGAAATTGAATGCTCGTTTTGTGATGTGCATCTAGCTGATCTGGTAGCTCTTAAGGACAAACACATGACATGCCTTGATGAACTAGAAAGTGCTAGGGTTGAACTTGCTGAGTTGAAGTCTAGATTTTCCTTGCTAGGTGCTTGTACTTCATGTCCTGCTTTACATGCTTAGTTGCTTGAATCTCGTACCATGATTAGTTCACTTGAAGCTCAATTGAAATCTCCTATTTCAAATTCTTGTTCTGCTTGTGATGTTGTCGCTTTGAAGAAAGTTGAGCTAGAACAATGTATTGATCGTTTGCAAGATGAGAATGATGAGTTGCGACAGTGTTTGGGTTGGTTGTCGGGTCGCCAGCTACAGCTTAAGATGTTGATTGCTGGGTTCAAAAGAGCTGATGGTCGTGGTCTGGGTTCTGAAAAAGCTGGTGAGTGTAGTGGTGAGAAAGAGAGAGAGCAAACCAGTTCCACCACAAACACCCTAACACCACCAGATAAAACTCCACCAAAGAATAGCTTCACACCTAAACCCAACCACCTGTTGAACAAGCTTGAGACCACTCCAGATCCTCCCAAGTTTCCCCCAAAGACAAATAACTTCCAAAAGAGAGTGACCTTTGTAAAGTGTGGGGTTTACCAGAAGAGAGAGAAGCCACAGCCGAGAGAAACCCCAAAGCCAAAACCAGTCCGCTTCCATTGTGATCATTGTGGAAGGGATGGTCACCTAGAAGAGTTCTATTGGAGGAAGAAGAGAGAAGTGAGGCGAGAGAAGGAGTTGGGTAACAGGGACAGGTACTACTCTTCCCGTAGTGTGCCTGTGTCTCGTTCACTCTGGCCTAGAGGAGAGGCCTTTGTGCGTACAGTTCCTTCTTTGAGTAGTCGCGGTGTTCCAGCTCGGGGTGAGTTTGCTAGGCAGCCTCCTGCTCGTGGTCAGTTTGGTGCAGGGAGGTTTGAGCGTAGCTTTGAGGCCGAGGAGAGAGTCTAGGCCACGTTCTCCCCCGCGTGGTGCTAGGGGTCCTACGGTGAGACGTGAGAGGGTTCCACGGAGTAACGTTGATTTTGCTAACCCCTCTTTTGAGCAGATGGCCCGACACTGGTTTGACTCTTTTTGTGCTAACCCAGTGTCGAAGTCATTCGCCCATTCTCATTCTCGCTTTTGATTGTGCAGGTGGGAGGCGTGGAGAACTTTTGGTTGATGGTTCTCCACACTTTTTGGATGGCCTCGATGTGGCCTTTGTACACTTTGTATTGTGAGTATATCTTTTGTACACTCTTGTACTCACTGGTGTATCTTTAGCATGATTTGAGTTGCATTCTCTTCCTTTTCGTTTTGTGATGGAGCTTTCCATTTGCTTTTGTATACCTTCTTCTAGTTTTCTTTTACTAGGTGTCTTTGGTTGAGCGGGAGCTCGACTTCATTTAAAGTGGAGGAATTGCACAAGTTGATTAGAAAAGGAGAAGACCTTGCTTATAGCTTTTGGATTGCATGAGTTTGTGAGTTTGCTGTGTTGGCACTTTGGTTGTGCATATTATGGGGAGTTTGATGTTTGAACCTGAACCTTGGATTTGCATTTTGGTTGCACATTCCAGGAGAGCTTTATGGCTATGCTTTGATCACGCTTGTGCATTGAGTTTGAGCTTGCCCATGTTTCTACCCAAAACCAGCTTGCAGACATTTTCACCAAACCACTTGACCAAGCTACCTTCACCCACTTGCGAGGGGAACTTGGTGTGTTTGCGTTTTTCTGAGCTGAATTTTGGAGGCTTCTCTTGTAGCATATGTATACTATTGTAGCATATGTATACTATTGAGATAGTCTCCTTTTTGAATTAAAATGACAAATTGAACTTAAACACTTTCACCCATGAGTAAATGCCTTTGCATGTCTTGTTTGAGCCGAAATGGCTATATCTTGCTTTAGATCATGCTAGGATGTGATATTCTTTTCAATTGGGTCAAAGACCTTTGTCATTGTAAATGTTTAGCCCCTGCTTTATCTTGTGGAGGAGCATAAGCTTCTTTTTGTCGCAAAGACATTTCATGTACCATGCTTAATTTGAAAAACTTGAAAAATGATATGTCTATGCATGAAAGAAGAAAGATGAGAAAAAGTTATATTTGTAGAAAATTATGCTCATGTCTCTATGCTTTCACCATTGCACACACTTGCACACATGGGTGCTCAACGGTTGCATGTTGTTTGCCGGAGAAGTCTCCCATGAGAAGTGAACACATGGCTCCGTGCTTTGACATGACATGAGATAGAACTTGGGCGTTTATGATGATCTTTTGTTGAGAACGCTAGTCCTTTCATAATCTTGATGAGATGAAGCTCATGTTTGCTTGAACAATCCATGGTTAGGACTTTGCTCATGTGGTGATATTTTTGATAAAACTACACAAATTGATCATGGGTTTGTCAATTGGCTATATGTCTTTACCTTCTTGATGGCAATGCCCGTGTCACATGATGAACTATCTTGGTTGCTCTTTTCTAACTTGTAGCATTTTGTATTGCTCATTGTATATTTGAGAAGCTTGTAGTTGCATTTTGTACATTTTTTCCTTGATTTGTGCATTGTCAACAAGGGGGAGAATTTCTGAAGCTTTTTTGCAAGGGGGAGAAGTTGCTGAATTTGTGAGAAAGTTTTTGAGCTTAAATTTGTTGGATTTGTATCAGACTTGATGAGAGCTTTGCCAAAAGAAGTTTCTGAAAATTTGTGAAGTTTCTGAGAGTTTGAGTATTGGAAAACTTTGCTGGGCATATTTGGAAGGTTTTCGAGTTGAAACGGCATCGTTGTGAGGTTGCTTGTGCAAATTTTGCACTTTTGGGTTTGGTCATCTGTCAGGGGCGGTTTAACCGCTCCCCCTGGGCGGTTTAACCGCCCACCCTGTGCAGTGAGCACATGATTTGTGGGATTCTGAGCATTTTCGAGTGTTTTTTGCACGCACAAGTCCACTTGTTCAAGGGGAGTTGCATTTTTGTAGGGGGAGTGCTTTGAGTGTTCTGAAAAGTGAATTGAAGATTTGTGATTTGTGCTTTATGCTTTTGCTCTTTTGCCGATGGTGTTGAGCCCTTTCGCTTCTTCTTGAAGGGTCGGCGTTTCTAGAGCTTTCTCTTGCGAGGTGACTTTGTTCTCGGCTTGTTCTTGCTTTTAGTCACTTGCTTGAGTCTTGTTTTGATTTCATTTATATTTTCTTTTGATATCTATGGTTACTATGTGTGTGTTGTCAATGCAGTCATCAAGGGGGAGATTGAGGACCCGGTGTGTCCGAGGACCGGTGGATGATCGCTTCCTGGTGTGATGAGTGATTGACAACGTGGTGTGGATTGACGTTTCCCTTGGATCAAGTATTGCAGGTGTAGAATGTGGCTTGGTTGCATTGGTGCAGGTGAAGAACAGGCGCGAAAGGTCTTAGCCACGGCGGCCTCCGAGGAGCGGAGAGACAAGTAGGCTTGGTTCGAGGGACCCGGTGGCCAGATGGATCAAGTGCGGTTCACATGGTGGCAAGAACGAGCGAGGGGACGTGGTTCCGGTGCGAGGTAGCGGCTCATAACCAAAGCTCGTACGCGGAGGTGAAGACGGTGCTAGGTGGTGGCTAACGACCGAAGCTTGTACGCGGGGTTTGGTGATTTGGCCACAAAATCATCGGTGGACGGTTTCCCTTGGTTTGGGCCTCAAAACCAAGGCCGAGGACTCGACGAGGCAAAGTTTGGGCAGCTGGGCTGAGGTGACCAGCCAGGGGCGGTTTAACCGCCTCCCCCTGGGCCAGCCCAAAATCGGCGTCGAGGAGCTTCGATCCGGAGGACACACGGCGTGACTGCAAGGCTTGCGTCGGAGGGAAGCTAGCTTGCGGTGGAAGGTGTCCCAGCCGGAAAATATCTGAAACGAAATGTCAAATTTGCCCCTGAGGAGTATGTATCACTTAGGGGTAGTTTAGTCTTTAGAGCACCACCACTTGGACTACTAATAGGCCCCCTAGGACTTGGTGGCTGCCATCTCTTTAGTCATCTCTTTAGTTATCTCTTTGATTTTCTCTTTGAACTAGTTTTCCCTTCATCCCCCCACCTAGAACTATTTGGAATCATTCGTAGTTTGTATAGGTGAATTCATGGTTTGTTGATTAAGCTTGTTCTGTTCATCTTTGTGCCATGATTTGAATCCACGAGCTCCCTTTTCTTTTCCTATTTTGGAGGTATTTTCGGAGCTATTTTTGGGGGATTTTCGTTTTTCACTTCCTCGGGCGATTTCTCTCGGATTTCTTTGGGAGATTCACGTATGAGTGCCTTGTGCCTCTTTTGCTCGTGATCTCTTGCTCCTAAACACCGGGAATCGCTTTGGATTTGAAGTTTTCGGGATGAACTCGAGATCATGGTTTTCTCCCTTAGATTTGAGATTCCGGGAGTTCTAGTGAGTTAGAGGCCGAGATCTTTTGGGAAAACAGTCCGATGGAGGTGCATATCATCTGACCAAAATCTTGTCTCAAGAGCTCAAGCGGTTTGGGAGATCCACTTTCGGTTTGACTTTTCCCGAGGCTCCCAGGGCAAGCCGGATTAATCGCCCCCCCTAGGCGGTTTAACCGCCCCCTGGCAGCACACGGGTTGAGTTGTTTTGGTTCAGTTTGTGTTCGTTTCGATCGATTTGAGTTCCGTTGCGTCTTTCTTGTTCCTAGGGTCAGTAGCTTGACAGTGGCTATGTGATCTTGGCAAGATCGCTTTCGGAGGCGTCGGAGTTGATTTGGGAAAATAGCCGGATTGGTTGGAAAGAATTTTTATCGGCTTGCATTCACTCCCCCCCTCTCTGGTTGCCGTTTCGGTCCTTCACCATACCCTCGACGTCCATGCGGCGGCCGTCGTTGGCGCACCGCTCGCGCCCGCCAACCGCCGTGCTCGCCGCTCGCGCCACTGCCCACCCGCGCTGCCCGGCCATGCCTGCCCGCGCTGCCCGACCCAGGCTTTGCCCCGACGCCTTGACCCCCTTCCCTGCCTATAAAAGGCATTGCCCAAGTCCGACCTCGCTCCCCTCCTCTGCTCCTTCGTTCCGCCACCAGGCCGTCGGTGTCCAACCTCTTCCGGCCTCCCCCGTCGCGACCTGAGAGCGCCATCCCCTTCCCTTGGTGCTGCTCCACCTCCCCAAGCTCCCAGCCCGCTCCCAGCGCCGCCCCCCTCGCCGGCATTGGGGCAGCAGCGGCCGCCTCCGCCCCTCCCATGGTGCCCCCTCTCCCGGCCTCCTCTGACCATGAATGCCACATCAAATCGCCCCTAGGCGAGCTCCTCTCCAACCCCGTGCCCCTCCGAAGTCGAATCGATCCCTCTCCTGGTGGGAATCGCGATCCCTAGATCTCAACCCGCTCGAGGACCTTGTCCTTAGAATTAGAAGAATGCCAGGGTTGATAGAGTAAGTTGCAGGGACATGTTCGCGATGCTTTAGAAAGTTCCAGGGGGTTATCCAAAAATCTGTGACTGCATGTTTAGATCCAAATCTGTGAACTTCTAAAATCGGTTAAAAATCTGCGAACGCCTACCGGGGTGAAGCAGAGAGCGCTGGGGCTTGGGAGGAGTGCCAAGCGGGACTCTCACCGTTGCGATTCCATGACTGGGGGCGAGCACGCAGCAGGTACAGTCTACAGAGTACGAGAGCTGACGGCAAGGAAAACGACGATTCCGGCCAATTTACTACGAGATGTAACAGTACAAGTGGCCGGTAATTAGCTCGAGAAAGTGGAGTAGCTTGAAGAAGAAGGAATTGAAGTAAAACTCATTTTGCTGCAGGAATTTGACGATGGCGCGGCAATGGCGATGGCAGCTCTGAAGGAGTGGCGATGATAGCTTGCTTCCCGTAATTATCCACCGGGTTATCCATCCTCATAAATTGGGATGGATAATTTATGGGGATGGGCATGTATTACCCTCTCCATCTGGAGAATTGGGATTTTATTTTTTCTGGAGAATGAAGATTTAATCAAGACCCTCGGCTCGATTCTGTGATTCAAACCAAGGCTCGGGGGCTACTTGATATCAAGTGCAATTTTTCAAATTGCACCTTTCAAGACAAGATGAAGATTCAAGATTCTGTAGACCCTCAACCTGATTCTTCGATTCAACTTAAGGCTCGGGGGCTACTCCATATGGAGTGCGACTTTCGCCGCACCCTATATAAAAGATTGGAGACTACAAGATTGATCAAGATCAGCGGGGCATAAGCACCTCATGGCCTCGCGACAACCAAGGACATTCCAAGATTGAGCAAGTACTCGAAGCACTCGAAAATGTACTCGGTTGACTTGGCAAGTACTCGGTTGATAACAAAGCTCGACGATGATGCACTTGGGGGCTTGTTGGAGGTACGACCATGGGCCTACAAGGCGCATGGATAATCTCTAAAGGAGTCGTACCAAGCGTGAAGACTACGAGTGGAGTACTGCAAGGACTCTCCTCGTTATGGAAACCAGTCGTATGACTTGTAAACTACTCGGATTGACTTGTAAAGTACTCTACGAGTTGTATTAGGTTAGGATTCTACTCGGAACCGACCTTCTAACCCTGCCCTCCGTGTATATAAGGGTGGGCAGGGACCCCCTCGAAAGGACATATCTCATTGAATACAAACCACCATACAGGACGTAGGGTATTACGCTATCTCGGCGGCCCGAACCTGTCTAAAATCCTGAGTCTCTTGGCCTTTGCGTTCCTGATCTCGGCGAAACCCCACCAGAACTCTACTACCTCGGGGTATCCCTCGGTAGGATCGACGGTAGAACACCGACAGACTTAGAAGGTATTTTGAGGTGAGCCCGGTGCACTGGAAGCACTATGAAATTATGTTTCCATCAATATAAGGAACGTCCAAATCCGAGCACGTATGTGGCCTGCGGGTCCATTTTACCGAAGACTGTTACTGGACTTCGAGACAGACTCGAAGTCAACTTGATTTGGGCCTCCAACTTGACTTGCATGCCCCTTGCTGGCCCTCTCCACCTCCATGCCGATCTTTATATATTTCTTCATCCTGTCCATGGTTCCTAATTATAATAATATCTTTAGGTAGTAATCTATTCTCAAAATAACTAAAAAGAATACATAGAAATGAGCCCACCTTATTTTTGCAACGAATAGTTGTATGCAAGAGTGTCACATCCTCATCATCCTCCCCTTCTTGAAGAAAAGTCGTCCTCGGTGTCGATGGGGCTCGAATGGTCATATCTAAGCATGTCATGTTCTCATCACGTTACCCGTTCTAATATGGGCACGGGCAGAATAAACGGGGATAATACCCATTATCCAGTTCACCCACGTACCTGTTCGTACAACGCCGAGGTCTTCTTATCCACTAAGTTCTGCTTTGGATTTATTCCAAAAACAGAGTTCTGCTTTGGATGTTCGCTCGATCTGTAAAATCAATCAGCATGGTCCCATAGTTTTTCTACCTCACACAACAAATTGCACCCTCCATAGTGGCAAGGAACAACCATGTGGCTTGCGTCAGCAGGTCGGAGCGCAGGGGCCGGCGGCGAGCATCCAGCAGCGGAGCGCCGTCCGCTGGGGCCGGAGATGAACGCCTACCGGGGTGAAGCAGAGAGCGCTGGGGCTTGGGAGGAGTGCCAAGCGGGACTCTCACCGTTGCGATTCCATGACTGGGGGCGAGCACGCAGCAGGTACAGTCTACAGAGTACGAGAGCCGACGGCAAGGAAAACGACGATTCCGGCCAATTTACTACGAGATGTAACAGTACAAGTGGCCGGTAATTAGCTCGAGAAAGTGGAGTAGCTTGAAGAAGAAGGAATTGAAGTAAAACTCATTTTGCTGCAGGAATTTAACGATGGCGCGGCAATGGCGATGGCAGCTCTGAAGGAGTGGCGATGATAGCTTGCTTCCCGTAATTATCCACCGGGTTATCCATCCTCATAAATTGGGATGGATAATTTATGGGGATGGGCATGTATTACCCTCTCCATCTGGAGAATTGGGATTTTATTTTTTCTGGAGAATGAAGATTTAATCAAGACCCTCGGCTCGATTCTGTGATTCAAATCAAGGCTCGGGGTCTACTTGATATCAAGTGTAATTTTTCAAATTGCACCTTTCAAGACAAGATGAAGATTCAAGATTCTGTAGACCCTCAACCTGATACTTCGATTCAACTTACGGCTCGGGGGCTACTCCATATGGAGTGCGACTTTCGCCGCACCCTATATAAAAGATTGGAGACTACAAGATTGATCAAGATCAGCGGGGCATAAGCACCTCATGGCCTCGCGACAACCAAGGACATTCCAAGATTGAGCAAGTACTCGAAGCACTCGAAAATGTACTCGGTTGACTTGGCAAGTACTCGGTTGATAACAAAGCTCGACGATGATGCACTTGGGGGCTTGTTGGAGGTACGACCATGGGCCTACAAGGCGCATGGATAATCTCTAAAGGAGTCGTACCAAGCGTGAAGACTACGAGTGGAGTACTGCAAGGACTCTCCTCGTTATGGAAACCAGTCGTATGACTTGTAAACTACTCGGATTGACTTGTAAAGTACTCTACGAGTTGTATTAGGTTAGGATTCTACTCGGAACCGACCTTCTAACCCTGCCCTCCGTGTATATAAGGGTGGGCAGGGACCCCCTCGAAAGGACATATCTCATTGAATACAAACCACCATACAGGACGTAGGGTATTACGCTATCTCGGCGGCCCGAACCTGTCTAAAATCCTGAGTCTCTTGGCCTTTGCGTTCCTGATCTCGGCGAAACCCCACCAGAACTCTACTACCTCGGGGTATCCCTCGGTAGGATCGACGGTAGAACACCGACAGACTTAGAAGGTATTTTGAGGTGAGCCCGGTGCACTAGAAGCACTATGAAATTATGTTTCCATCAATATAAGGAACGTCCAAATCCGAGCACGTATGTGGCCTGCGGGTCCATTTTACCGAAGACTGTTACTGGACTTCGAGACAGACTCGAAGTCAACTTGATTTGGGCCTCCAACTTGACTTGCATGCCCCTTGCTGGCCCTCTCCACCTCCATGCCGATCTTTATATATTTCTTCATCCTGTCCATGGTTCCTAATTATAATAATACTTTAGGTAGTAATCTATTCTCAAAATAACTAAAAAGAATACATAGAAATGAGCCCACCTTATTTTTGCAACGAATAGTTGTATGCAAGAGTGTCACATCCTCATCATCCTCCCCTTCTTGAAGAAAAGTCGTCCTCGGTGTCGATGGGGCTCGAATGGTCATATCTAAGCATGTCATGTTCTCATCACGTTACCCGTTCTAATATGGGCACGGGCAGAATAAACGGGGATAATACCCATTATCCAGTTCACCCACGTACCTGTTCGTACAACGCCGAGGTCTTCTTATCCACTAAGTTCTGCTTTGGATTTATTCCAAAAACAGAGTTCTGCTTTGGATGTTTGCTCGATCTGTAAAATCAATCAGCATGGTCCCATAGTTTTTCTACCTCACACAACAAATTGCACCCTCCATAGTGGCAAGGAACAACCATGTGGCTTGCGTCAGCAGGGCGGAGCGCAGGGGCCGGCGGCGAGCATCCAGCAGCGGAGCGCCGTCCGCTGGGGCCGGAGATGAACGCCTACCGGGGTGAAGCAGAGAGCGCTGGGGCTTGGGAGGAGTGCCAAGCGGGACTCTCACCGTTGCGATTCCATGACTGGGGGCGAGCACGCAGCAGGTACAGTCTACAGAGTACGAGAGCCGACGGCAAGGAAAACGACGATTCCGGCCAATTTACTACGAGATGTAACAGTACAAGTGGCCGGTAATTAGCTCGAGAAAGTGGAGTAGCTTGAAGAAGAAGGAATTGAAGTAAAACTCATTTTGCTGCAGGAATTTGACGATGGCGCGGCAATGGCGATGGCAGCTCTGAAGGAGTGGCGATGATAGCTTGCTTCCCGTAATTATCCACCGGGTTATCCATCCTCATAAATTGGGATGGATAATTTATGGGGATGGGCATGTATTACCCTCTCCATCTGGAGAATTGGGATTTTATTTTTTCTGGAGAATGAAGATTTAATCAAGACCCTCGGCTCGATTCTGTGATTCAAATCAAGGCTCGGGGTCTACTTGATATCAAGTGTAATTTTTCAAATTGCACCTTTCAAGACAAGATGAAGATTCAAGATTCTGTAGACCCTCAACCTGATACTTCGATTCAACTTACGGCTCGGGGGCTACTCCATATGGAGTGCGACTTTCGCCGCACCCTATATAAAAGATTGGAGACTACAAGATTGATCAAGATCAGCGGGGCATAAGCACCTCATGGCCTCGCGACAACCAAGGACATTCCAAGATTGAGCAAGTACTCGAAGCACTCGAAAATGTACTCGGTTGACTTGGCAAGTACTCGGTTGATAACAAAGCTCGACGATGATGCACTTGGGGGCTTGTTGGAGGTACGACCATGGGCCTACAAGGCGCATGGATAATCTCTAAAGGAGTCGTACCAAGCGTGAAGACTACGAGTGGAGTACTGCAAGGACTCTCCTCGTTATGGAAACCAGTCGTATGACTTGTAAACTACTCGGATTGACTTGTAAAGTACTCTACGAGTTGTATTAGGTTAGGATTCTACTCGGAACCGACCTTCTAACCCTGCCCTCCGTGTATATAAGGGTGGGCAGGGACCCCCTCGAAAGGACATATCTCATTGAATACAAACCACCATACAGGACGTAGGGTATTACGCTATCTCGGCGGCCCGAACCTGTCTAAAATCCTGAGTCTCTTGGCCTTTGCGTTCCTGATCTCGGCGAAACCCCACCAGAACTCTACTACCTCGGGGTATCCCTCGGTAGGATCGACGGTAGAACACCGACAGACTTAGAAGGTATTTTGAGGTGAGCCCGGTGCACTAGAAGCACTATGAAATTATGTTTCCATCAATATAAGGAACGTCCAAATCCGAGCACGTATGTGGCCTGCGGGTCCATTTTACCGAAGACTGTTACTGGACTTCGAGACAGACTCGAAGTCAACTTGATTTGGGCCTCCAACTTGACTTGCATGCCCCTTGCTGGCCCTCTCCACCTCCATGCCGATCTTTATATATTTCTTCATCCTGTCCATGGTTCCTAATTATAATAATAACTTTAGGTAGTAATCTATTCTCAAAATAACTAAA
>WEIB01001005.1:0-22541 GCA_015476505.1 Urochloa ruziziensis | reverse complement strand
CATCTCACATTATGCTCATTCTGCTTTTGTCGCGTCTTTTAAGCCCAAAAATGTTGGACACGCTTTATCTGATTCTGATTGGGTCAATGCCATGCATGAAGAGCTTGAAAACTTTGAGAGAAACCAGGTGTGGAAGTTAGTAGAACCACCTCCAAATTGCCATCCTATAGGAACCAAGTGGGTTTTCAAGAACAAGAGGGATGAGGGTGGTGAGATAGTGAGAAACAAAGCGAGGTTGGTTGCTCAGGGGTTTTCGCAGCAGGAGGGGATAGATTATGAGGAGACATTTGCTCCTGTTGCCCATTTGGAGGCAATTCGGATCCTTCTAGCATTTGCAGTTGCTAAAGGGTTCAAATTGTACCAAATGGATGTGAAGAGTGCCTTCTTGAATGGGGTGATCGAGGAAGAAGTGTATGTGAGGCAGCCCTCGGGTTTTGAGAGTGAGAGATATCCACACCGAGTGTACAAACTCCACCGAGCTTATATGGCCTAAAGCAAGCACCCAGAGCATGGTATGGCAGGTTGAGAGGGTTCTTGCTTAGCAAGGGGTTTGTGATGGGAAAGGTTGATAAAACGCTCTTCTTGTTGAGAAATGGCAATGATCTTTTAATCGTTCAGATTTACGTGGATGATATCATTTTTGGTGGCTCTTCTCATGATCTTGTTGCCAAGTTTGCAGACGATATGAGCAGGGAATTTGAGATGTCGATGATGGGAGAGTTGTAGTTCTTTCTTGGGCTGCAGATCAAGCAAACCAAGGATGGGATGTTCGTGCACCAAAGCAAGTACACCAAGGACATTCTCAAGAAATTCGACATGAGCGACTCCAAGCCGATGACAACGCCGATGAGTACGACTACAACTTTGGATGCGGATGAGGACGGAGAACCAGTGGACCAGAAGGAGTACCGGAGCATGATCGGCTCCCTTCTCTACTTGACGGCGACGAGGCCGGACATACAGTTCAGCGTGTGTCTGTGCGTTCGTTTTCAGGCTTCACCGAGGACTTCACATCGTCAGGCCATCAAGCGGATTTTCAGGTATCTCAAGTTTACTCCTGAGCTGGGTCTTTGGTACTCTGCTGATTCCACACTTGCTCTTCATGGTTTTTTCCGATGCGGATTTTGCTGGGTGTCGTGTTGATCGCAAGTCTACTTCTGGTCAGTGTCAGTTTCTTGGTTCGTCTCTTGTGTCTTGGTCTTCTCGCAAGCAGTCTAGTGTAGCCCAATCCACCACTGAAGCCGAGTATGTTGCTGCAGCTAGCTGTTGTTCTCAGTTGCTTTGGATCACCTACACCTTGAGAGATTTTGGATTAGACATGTCCCATGTTCCACTTCTTTGTGATAGCACCAGTGCCATAAGCGTAGCCAAAAATCCCGTGCTTCATTCCAAAACCAAACACATAGAAGTGAGGTAACACTTTCTGAAAGATCATATGGAGAAAGGAGATATTGAGCTTGCCCATGTTTCTACCCAAAACCAGCTTGCAGACATTTTCACTAAGCCACTTGACCAAGCTACCTTCACCCGCTTGCGAGGGGAACTTGGTGTGTGTGCGTTTTTCTGAGCTGAGTTTTGGAGGCTTCTCTTGTAGCATATGTATACTATTGTATCATCTTTGTATCTTGATGTACATTTTTCTTGCATTTGTCTCTTGATTTCATCTTTTGTATCATATCTTAGGATGAGCTTCTCCTATATGCAGTGATTGGTACAACTTGCTACATTTTAGAGTTTAGGCAGGCTGGCTAGGGATTGATTGTATGGATGGCTATGCTCTTGATGGTTTTGATATATACTCTTTTGAGATAGTCTCCTTTTGAATTAAAATGACAAACTGAACTTAAACT
The DNA here is from genome assembly GCA_015476505.1 of Urochloa ruziziensis. Taxonomy (NCBI): domain Eukaryota; kingdom Viridiplantae; phylum Streptophyta; class Magnoliopsida; order Poales; family Poaceae; genus Urochloa; species Urochloa ruziziensis. The sequence goes on along the minus strand of WEIB01001005.1, from coordinate 20,691 downwards.
CTTTCACCCATGAGTAAATGCCTTTGCATATCTTGTTTCAGCCGAAATGGCTATATCTTGCTTAAGATCATGCTAGGATGTGATATTCTTTTCAATTGGGTCAAAGACCTTTGTCATTGTAAATGTTTAGCCCATGCTTTATCTTGTGGAGGAGCATAAGCTTCTTTTTGTCGCAAAGACATTTCATGTACCATGCTTAATTTGAAAAACTTGAAAAATGAGATGTCTATGCATGAAAGAAGAAAGCTGTGAAAAAGATATATTTGCAGAAAATTATGCTCATGTCTCTATGCTTTCACCATTGCACACACTTGCACACATGGGTGCTAAGCGGTTGCATGTTGTTTGCCGGAGAAGTCTCCCATGAGAAGTGAACACATGGCTCCGTGCTTTGACATGACATGAGGTAGAACTTGGGCGTTTATGATGATCTTTTGTCAAGAATGCTTGTCCTTTCATGATTTTGGTGAGATGAAGTTCATTTTTGCTTGAACAATCCATGGTTAGGACTTTACTCATGTGGTGACATTTTTGATAAAACTACACAACTTGCTCATGGCTTTGTCAATTGGATATATGTCTTCACCTTCTTGATGGCAATGCCCGTGTGACATGATGAACTATCTTGTTTGCCTCTTCTCTAACTTGTAGCATTTTGTATTGCTCATTGTATATTTGAGAAGCTTGTAGTTGCATTTTGTACATTTTTCCTTGATTTGTGCATTGTCAACAAGGGGGAGAATTTCTGGAGCATTTTGCAAGGGGGAGATGTTGTTGAATTTGTGAGAAAGCTTTTGTGCTAGAAATTGTTGGATTTGTGTGAGAAGTGAGAGTTTTGCCAAAATGAGAGGTTTTGAAAATTTGTGAAGTTTCTGAGAGTTTGAGCATTGGAATATCTTGCTGGGCATATTTGGAAAGTTTTCAAGTTAAAACGGCATCGTTGCGAGTTTGCTTGTGCAAATTTTGCAATTTTGGGTTTGGTTATCTGCCAGGGGCGGTTTAACCGCCCCACTAGGCGGTTTAACCGCCCCTGTGCTGAGTGCACAAGAATTGTGGAGATTCGAGCCATTTTCGAGTGTTTTCGCATGCACAAGTTCACTTGTTCAGGGGGAATTGCATCTTTGCAGGGGGAGTGCGTTGAGTGTTCTGAAAAGTGAATTGGAAATTTGTGATTTGTGCTTTGTGTTTTTGCTCTTTTGCCGATGGTGTTGAGCCCTTTCGCTTCTTCTTGAAGGGTCGGCGTTTCTAGAGCTTTCTCTTGCGAAGTGACTTTGTTCTCAGCTTGTTCTTGCTTTTAGTCACTTGCTTGAGTCTTGTTTTCGATTTCTTTTATATTTTCTTTATCTCAATGGTTACTATGTGTGTGTGGTCAATGTACTCATCAAGGGGGAGATTGAGGACCCGGTGTGTCCGAGGACTGGTGGATGGTCGCTTCCTGGTGTGATGAGTGATTGACAACGTGGTGTGGATTGACGTTTCCCTTGGCTCAAGTACTTACAGGTGTAGAATGCGGCTTGGTTGCATTGGTGTAGGTGAAGAACAGGCGCGAAAGGTCTTAGCCATGGCGGCCTCCGAGGAGCGGAGAGACAAGTAGGCTTGGTTCGAGGGACCCGGTGGCCAGATAGATCAAGTGCGGTTCACATGCTGGCAAGAACGAGCAAGGGGACGTGGTTCCGGTGCGAGGTAGCTGCTCACAACCGAAGCTCGTACGCGTACGAGAAGCCGGCGCAAGGTAGCGGCTAACGACCGAAGTTTGCGCGCGGGGTTTGGTGATTTGGCCACAAAATCATCGGTGGACAGTTTTCCTTGGTTTGGGCCTCAAAACCAAGGACCGAGGACTCGACGTGGCGAAGATGGGCTGCTGGGCCAAGTGTGGCTGGCAGGGCCGGTTTAACCGCCCCCCCCCCTGGGCAGGCCCAAAAACGGCGTCGAGGAGCTTCGATCCGGAGGACACACGGCGTGACTGCAAGGCTTGCGTCGGAGGGAAGCTAGCTTGCGGTGGAAGGTGTCCCAGCCGGAAAATATCTGAAAAACAAATGTCATATTTGCCCCTGAGGGGTATGTATCACTTAGGGGTAGTTTAGTCTTTAGAGCACCACCACTTGGACTACTAATAGGCCCTCCCAGGGTTGGTGGCTGCTATCTCTCTAGTGATCTCTTTAGTTCTCTTTGGTTTTCTCCTTTGAACTAGTTTCCACTTCATCCCCTCCATCTAGAACTATTTCGAATCATTCCTAGTTTGTATAGATGAATTCATGGTTATGTGATGGAGTTTGTGCTGCTCATCTTTGTGCCATGATTTGATTCCACGAGCTCCCTTTTCTTTTTCTATTTTGGAGGTATTTTCAGAGCTATTTTTGGGGGATTTTCGTTCTTCTCTTTCTAGGGCGTTTCCTCTCGGATTTCTTTGGGGGATTCACGTATGAGTGCCTTGTGACTCTTTTGCTGGTGATCTCTTGCCCCCAGACGCCAGGAATCGCTTTGGATTTGAGATTTTCGGGATGAACTCGAGGTCATGATTTTCTTCACGAGATCTGAGATTCCGGGAGTTGTAGCGAGTTAGAGGCCGAGATCTTTTGGGAAAACAGTCCACTAGAGGTCTATATCATCTGACCAAAATCTCGCCTCAAGAACTCAAGCGGTTTGGGAGATCTACTTTCGAGTTGACTTTTTCCCGAGGCTCCCAGGCCAGGGCGGTTTAACCGCCCACCTGACCCGGTTTAACCGCCCCCCCTGGGTGTGTTGGATCGAGTCTTGTTTTGGGTCGTTTTGTGTTCGTTTCGATCGATTCGAGTTCCGCTGCGTATTTCTTGTTCCTAGGGTCAGTAGCTTGACAGTGGCTACGTGATCTTGGCAAGATTGCTTCCGGAGGTTTCGGAATTGATTTGGGAAAATAGCCGGATCGGTTGGAAAGAATTTTTATCGGCTCCCATTCACTCCCCCCCTCTCTGGTCGCCATTTCGGTCCTTCAACAGGACGTAGGGTATTACGTCGAGTTGACGGCCTGAACCTGTCTAAATCCTTGCGTCTGTCCATCCTAACCATCTAGCTTCCGATCTTTGCGATCTTCCCTCCATACAAATCACTTCCGTGGGCTACCCCGTGGAAGGCTGCCGGAGATCATATCACCGACAGTGGCGCTCAAGGACGGAGTAGGCAGTGCGGTCGGTGACTCCTGAACAGGACTCGGCGGCGTCGGGGTTGGTGTGCGCGGTGATTCTTGGGGCGGCTCCAGAAGCTCTTGAGCCTGCTCCACAGGCTCATCACTAAGAGGATTAGGCAAGTGGGAAGTCTCTTCTGGTGCCTGGATCTCTGGGATCTCTGTCTCGCCGATTGGTCGCGGTGCAGAGTCCGCAAAAGGCATATCAGACGGCGTGCTGCACGACAAAGCACATAAGGGACAATTACAGGAAAAAAATCAAAAGTCAACAAAATGTTGGCAACAACTGTTACCGAATAGATATGCGCACTTTCAAGCGCTTTCCTTGCCGAGTCGGGGAGGGAAGGTCCCTTGGAATCGCGGTACGCAACGGTTCGACGGCGATGGGAGAATACTCCGAGCTGATCAGCGAGGGCGGGATCGACGACCCGGCATCACCACCTTCGTCATCATCCGAGTCTGATGACTCGGTGATGATGAGTTGGCGACGGCTCGGTGCGTCCCCAATTGTGATCCCCGCCGCAGCTGAGCCCTTCCGATTCTTCGAGACGATGGCCGCCTTGCCACCACTCGGCGACAACACATCTGGAGAAGGCGAGGATGACAAATTTGTATCAGAGTCTTTCAAGTCATCCTCGGCTCCTCCGTGTGCTTCTTCAGTAGTACTGGCCCTGCGTGTCACCGGTTGGTCCACCCCTTTTGGCATCTCAGGGAGAGGGGGGATTGATACATAAGCAGCTCGACCCTGCATATCAAAGTTGGGTTCAGTTTTTCATCGGGATTACACCCAATGGGTGGAATTGAACACACAAACGGCAACAAATTGATTTATTACCTCAGGGCGAGGATTAGACAAGTTGTAGGCTTGAGGGCCATCAGAAGTCTTCAGGGGAGTTCCCGACGCAAAAAATTTGGCAATCCGGGCTGCAGCTTGACTTTTATCGACACGCTCGGGGGCTTCATGTGTGTTGTCCCCCTCGGCGTAGTATTCATATGCTGGATGAGCCCGCTGCTTGAGGGGCTGGATCCGGCGCAGCACGAAGTTGGCTGCCACTCCTACGACAGTCAACCCTCTGCTCTTCTGCTTGGCAATGAGGCTCAGCAGCTCCCGAACTTCGTCCATCTCGTTGTCTTTGGGGAGAGAACTCCAGGACTGGGAGGGGACAGGACGGGAATCTATTTCGGAAGAGATGGCAGGCGAGTGGTTTCCTATGTACAACCACTCGGACTGCCACCCCTTGTTGGTGGTAGGAAAAGGAATTTCAAAATACTCCTGGCCTCGACCCTCACGGAGTTGAAACCCGGCGCCTCCAACTACATGCGGGCGCTCGGTGCTAGGGTGAGGCTTCAGCAAGAAGAGATAGCGAAAAAGATTGAAGTGAGGCTCTATCCCAAGATAGGCCTCATAGAGGTTGATGAAAATAGAAATGTGAAGGATGGAGTTCGGGTTCAGTGCGCAGAGACTGATCCCGTAGAAATGGAGCAAGCTGCGGAGAAAACGGTGCGCAGGAACACCAAATCCACGAACAAGAAAGGACTCAAAAACCACTAAATCAGTGGAATTTAGGGTGGGGAAAGACTCACTAAAGGCCGCGCGCCATTCGGCGGTTTGCTGGTCCGGGAGAATGCCGTCGATGACGAGCTGCTCGAGACGCCTGGTGGTGGTAGAGGACTTCCTCCACTCGGCGGCGCGGTCCACGGAGGCATCGGTGGTGTTGGCCTTGACCGTCCGCTTTTTCCCCGGCGACGTCTCCTTCCGCTTCGGCGCCATAGCCGCAACAAACAGAGCTTGGAGATTGAAGGTGTGAAGCGATGAAGGTGGATCTAGGGTTTGCACCTGAGCGGGAAAGGAGAACTTGGATGCGGTGAAGGCAAATGGCGAGGAAAGGAAGAAGATTGCGGCGGGGATGGCTTATAATGGAATAAACCGTTCCTCCCGCGCGCGACGCGGTGCCAGTCTCGGGAACTCAACTGACGCTGGCACGTCGCGTCGCTTTAAATTCAAAGATGCGAATTGGAGTCGCGACATCTCGCGATATACTGGCCTCATAAGGCAACCGTTAGTTTCCCTAGGAAACAATGGGCCTAGCAGGATTGATGGGCCTAAATGGGCTGGCATAAGCCTTTGATAGGCTAAATAATAATGACACGACCTTTCGGTTCTGTTAGTTGACAATTACGTGGGCTTGTGAGCAAATGCTCAAGGGCAGAAACCACTCGGTCGTGAGGCTACAATTGGTCGACGGCTAGGCTTATTTTTGCAATTAATATTACAACCTTGCAATTGATTCTTACTTAATGCATGCGATACTATCGCTAAATTGACTTGGGAATCCGGGTCAAGTGCTGATAAGTATAGATCTTGTGAGAAGGTGATTTACCATATGGTCAGGCTAGGTCGTGGAACACGACTCGGGAGTCACACCGAGTTCAAAGGACTCGAGAAAAGATTCCCTAAAAAGGGGAAATTAGTAAAAATTCCCTAAAAGGAGGGAGTTATTCGAAATCCAGGCCCAGAGGCATGGGGGCTAAAAGATTCAGCAAGGATTCACAGCTTTTAGAGTCTTGACACGATCGCGCCGAGTCGAGTCAAGACTCGGGGGCTACACCCAATGGATGCACCAGGAGGTGCATGCCATTGATGGATTAAGTTCAAAAAGATTTTTATAAGATTCTATTTTGACCCTCGACCAGACTATTCTACTCTGCTCAAGGCTCGGGGGCTACACCCAATGGGTGCACCAGGAGGTGCACGCCATTGAAGATTATGATTTTGATGGAGAAAAATTGAAGACACTTGGCCAATTTTATGCTCAAATTACCCAAGGCTCGGGGGCTAAGTGTATACACTTCGCTTTCGCGTCGTGAAAAATAGCACTTCTTCCCCTCATTAAGGCTACAATTAAAAAATCGTTTTCAGTAACGTTTGAACATGCATTCGGATCTTCCTCGAAACCACTCGGACGAAGTCCTACACTACTCGGAAATCTGATCAAGCATTCAAAGTTTCGGAGCACTCGGATCATGCGAGAAAAAGGCAGATCAATTACAGCCAACGATCGGCCAAGAAGTGCTCGGGGGCTACTGTGGAGAATATGGTCCCCGGGTACCTCACAAGCAGGCCTGGCAACCCCCCCGATAGGGGGCGGCCCGGCCCACTGTTCTGGACCTGATGATGTGCGGGACAAGCCGGCGTATGAAGGAAGGACACGGAAGGAGAAGTTCTAATTAGAATAGTAGTTTCTGTAAAGAAGGAAAAGATCCTTAGAGATAGGATCGGCTACAAACCGACTTGTAACCCTGCCTCCCCGATATATAAGGCGGGCAGAGACCCCCTCCAGGGGGGAAAACGATCCAATCTACAATCCACGCAATACAACACCCCCAAACAGGACGTAGGGTATTACGTCGAGTTGACTGCCCGAACCTGTCTAAATCCTTGCGTCTGTCCACCCTAACCATCTAGCTTCCGATCTTTGCGATCTTCCCTCCATACAAATCACTTCCGTGGGCTAGCCCGTGGAAGACTGTCGGAGATCATATCACCGACAGTAAGCTCTTGAATATTGTGACGTATAATAACAGCACTTAGCAATCAATAGTTTAATAACAGGAACGAGAGGTTAAATTCCAGCACAGCAGTATATCACGGCAGTATAAGACACAAGTGGATTGAATCAAATCAGCAGATACAATCCAAGATAAATAGCAGTTTGATAGACAAAGGGATCAGCTTACAAGATAAACCAAACCCTAGATTGAACTTCCACCCGTGGCCTCGAAGAACCACGATCAGAAGAAAGGGGATTAAGGAAATCCCAACACGCGTCCCGGCCAAATAACCAGATCGCGTCTTCTCTCGATCCCAAAGGAACGGCAGCAGATAAGCTAGAAGGGTTCGCCTCCTTCTAGGGTTCTTCCCTGGAACGACGCCAGAAAGGAAAAACACCGATCAAAAACCAACTCTCTCAATACACGAGCGTATGCCCTGGCTTTATGGCTCACAGGCCGGCCACCTCGCTGGACTCGACGGGAAAGTCCTGTTGGACTTGAGCCACTACGAACTGATTACAAATTGGGCTACCTATAAACAAAACAACTCTAATTAATGCCCAGCAGCAACCCTACACGGACTCAAAAAGAAAATGACTCTTTTGGCGTGGACTCAACTAATGTAAATAAAATAGATTAACTCTTGGCCATGCTTCACGTCCAGGGAGTATTAAAATAATCCGGCCATGTTAATCACCCAATCTCCACTTGCATAAATCCAATGTTAATGTATTGCACTGATTTCTTTTGCTCCTCTTTCTTACGCAGGTTAACCCCTTTGAAAGTCAGCTTGCATGGCAGGATAGCTGTAGCAGCGGCTAGACTTTTCTGCTCTACCTTCCTACCTCGCTTCAGATCAATACAAAATTCACCAAGCTTAACTGACAAAGTATTTTTCAGACCATTATGGTGCAAAATAACTGATGGTGCCTTGGCTATATCATTCTCCCTTTCTTGAGTCAAAGCCGACCTCGGCTTTGACATGATTTCAGCAATTCCTTTCGTGATCATACAAGAGCCAGTAATGGAAATATCACATTGCATAGCAGTATCGATGTATTTCTTGTCAACCTTAACAGGAATAGGAACACAACCAATCTTCTGGGAATTAATTGGAGGAATACCTGACAGTTTGACGTTCTCATCCTCACCTTCAATTGAATCCTTCCTCGAATTATATATAATTTTAGCATCTTCTTTCATGTTTTTTGACATAGGACTAAGTGAGATATAATCCTTATTCAGATCCACTAGAATAATTTCAGGCTTGACAGATGCCAATAGTGGAACATCCTCTGGGAGACTAACAACATCAGTGATATTAGTAGTCACATTTTGAGCAGCAGTAACTGGAGTAGAAACAATCACATCATTCTCTCCCTCTGGAAGCAAAGTCGTCCTCGGCTTTGACGTAATTTCAGAAATATCTTTCTTCTTCTTCACAGTAGCAAACACCTCAGCCTTTATTGCATTATCTGGCATTGGCTTGAGCACATGATTAACTCCTTTATGAATAAATGAATAATTATTAGAACGGCCACCATGTGTAGCATCGAGATCATACTGCCATTGACGACCCAATAATAAGTGACACGCAGTCAACGGAGCTACAACACAGACCACGCTATCCACATAATCTCTCACTGAAAATTTTACTCTCGCCTTGTGAGTAATTTTCAGCGTGCCACTTTGATTCATCCATTGCATATAACGAGGCGTGGGAAGCCGCCATGTAGACAAAGATAATGCATGCACCATATCCAAGCTGATAGCATTAGTGAAACTACCACCATCAATAATTAATTTGCATACCCTGTCTTGTATTTTGCACTCTGATTGAAAAATATTGGAACGCTGCCCTTTTGTGGCAGAGATTGTGCCATCACTGTGCACCTCATGTGACATGAGAGATAAACCACTTGCCATATTAACATCAAGCGATGGCTCAATAGAAGAATCATTAGAAGAGTCCACAACTGCAGCAATAGGTGTAAGTAAAGCTTCCACATGATCATCGCAAGTAGACCCACAAACTTGCTGATCTGGTGTAGAAGAAATATCAGAAACACTATCTCTCACTTGGACACCTGTTTCAACAATGGATGTGGCTGTAAAAGGATCACTAGGTAACACCATTTTAACTGGGCTCTCAGTAGAAGCATTCTTCTCAAATTGTTTGGAACCAGAAAATTCAGAAGCATCCAATGAAAAACTTCCACCCCTGGATAATATATGCTTCTTTGGCTCAAGAGCAGGAGCAAATCGGTGTCGTAATACCTCCTTCATCTCATACCAAGAAGTACAATGATCATCACCATGTCGTTCCAACTGCAGTCTCCGAAACCATAATCTCACAGGAAGAGAGAAGCTTTATTTTGCCAAATTTGCCAGCTGATTTAATGGCAATTCACCAATCATAAAACAATTTATTATAGCATTCTCCCACTAGTAATACCCGGAAGAAGAAGTTGTTGCATATAGCGTCGGCACAAAATCAAGGTATATGTCAAAACAGTAAGCCATCACCGCAAATCAATAGAAACAACTGTGAGCAACCCGGCTAAACTGATACCAAATGATAATGACACAGCGAGTGTCCGAGTTTTTCCAATCTTTCACGGTACTATCAGTAATATGCTGCTAGCAATATTTCTCTGAATCTTGCAGAATATGACAGTTGACTAGGTTTATTGGCCAACACGATCACATGCAACAGCCGACCAATGCAAGCTCTTGAATATTGTGACGTATAATAACAGCACTTAGCAATCAATAGTTTAATAACAGGAACGAGAGGTTAAATTCCAGCACAGCAGTATATCACGGCAGTATAAGACACAAGTGGATTGAATCGAATCAGCAGATACAATCCAAGATAAATAGCAGTTTGATAGACAAAGGGATCAGCTTACAAGATAAACCAAACCCTAGATTGAACTTCCACCCGCGGCCTCGAAGAACCACGATCAGAAGAAAGGGGATTAAGGAAATCCCAACACGCGTCCCGGCCAGATAACCAGATCGCGTCTTCTCTCGATCCCAAAGGAATGGCAGCAGATAAGCTAGAAGGGTTCGCCTCCTTCTAGGGTTCTTCCCTGGAACGACGCCACAAAGGAAAAACACCGATCAAAAACCAACTCTCTCAATACACGAGCGTATGCCCTGGCTTTATGGCTCATAGGCCGGCCACCTCGCTGGACTCGACGTGAAAGTCCTGTTGGACTTGAGCCACTACGAACTGATTACAAATTGGGCTACCTATAAACAAAACAACTCTAATTAAGGCCCAGCAGCAACCCTACACGGACTCAAAAAGAAAATGACTCTTTTGGCGTGGACTCAACTAATGTAAATAAAATAGATTAACTCTTGGCCATGCTTCACGTCCAGGGAGTATTAAAATAATCCGGCCATGTTAATCACCCAATCTCCACTTGCATAAATCCAATGTTAATGTATTGCACTGATTTCTTTTGCTCCTCTTTCTTATGCAGGTTAACCCCTTTGAAAGTCAGCTTGCACGGCAGGATAGCTGTAGCAGCGGCTAGACTTTTCTGCTCTACCTTCCTACCTCGCTTCAGATCAATACAAAATTCACCAAGCTTAACTGACAAAGTATTTTTCAGACCATTATGGTCCAAAATAACTGATGGTGCCTTGGCTATATCACCTCTACTACACCCGGGTGTTGCGCCCGTGGAGGAGCCTTCCTCCACTGGATCACCAACGTCGACAGCTACGCTGCTCACGAACGAAGGATCTACATCGAGCTGTGGATCAACTACGAGCAGCAGCGCCACAACATCCACGTCGTCACCATCTTCTTCAACAACCAATGTGACGGACGTCGACTCCAGGACAACACCATCCTCGCCAGCTACAACACCAGTTGGATCAAATCTAACTGGCAAGGAACTTATTACTAAGGTTGCATCTGCAGCTCCGGTAATCAGACCTAAATCTTGGCAAGAGGTTGTCGCCAGCTTCAGGCGGCCACCACTGTCTTCAGGCGCTACAATTTAGGTGAGCACAAACCGCCTGACTTCTTCGGAGGGCTCTGATGGTAGAACAACTCAGGACGGGGTTGTATCTACGGCACAAAGCAGCTCACCCTCTGACTATGCATCTACGTCTGTGTTGTCACCATCTAAAGTGAGAGACGTTGACACGAGGACACCACTATCCTCGCCGGCTCTACCACCAGTTAGATCCGATCTAACTGGCACGGAGATGATTGCCAAAGTTGCACCCGCAACTATGGTAGTTAGATCCAAATCTTGGCGAGAGGTCGTCGCCAGCTCTCGGCGGCCACCACTGTCACTAGATGCAACAAGGAGCAGGGAAGAAATCCCTACTGCTCCAAGCTCCAACAGCGCATCATCAACATCAGCACCAAGCTCTGGAATGCCCTCTGTGGCTACCCCAGCAACCACGACTCGGGCAAAGCGGCCCAAGATGACGGCTTTCTCGACGACATCGCCAACAACTTCCTCAGTCGGCAAAAATCATAGAATGGAAGCAGACGCCACTGCCTCATCCCCTGTGATGAGACGCAAACGACCAACTCGGCCTCCTCCACCACAAGTGGCTGGGTCGATTCTTGGTCCACCTCCAACTATTCTCCGACGATCACTGGTATGCTCTACTTCGGCGACAAGCCCAAATTTTCCAAAGTGGTCGACTATTCAGGGAGGTGCGACACTACCGCAACAACGTCCTCAGCGGCGGAGTGTCGAAAAGCAGCAACTGCAGATGCCCATAAAGCGGAGCTCTTCATCAAAGGGACATCAGCAGGTTAGCAACCACCTATATCATAATACTATTAAAAATAAAGCGGTTTGCAGTGATACGGCTCCACGGCGACCCCAACTAGTATGGCGAGTGAAGGCTCCATCTACACTAGGAATTACAACACGACCACAACCTCAACAGCAGTGGCAACATGTGAAGAAGCCGCCCCAACAAATCAAAGTTGGGATAATTGATTGTCCTCTTCGCCGGCAATCAAACGGAGCTACCAGGAGTGCCCAACATTCAATACTAATTATAGATGGGCGTGCATCTCGGCCAGTCGCGAGTACCAACACAACAACTTTGCCGGATGTGACTCAACAGGTTACCGCCAGCAGGGGCCACATCGTCGCAAGGAGCTGCCCTCGACGAAGGCCACGACATTCGCATCGTCGACGACGTCCTCATCGCCGACATATCTGCAATCCTGCTCGGGTGATGTTGAACACAGTGGCGACAGTTACCGCAGCACCGACTTCATCAGCATGGGAGCATCGACGTCCACCTCGACATCAACACCGCCCAAGCTACAATAGTCTGCATCGCCACCAGTATCTTCACCTCCCAGCAACAGCACATCTAAAAGACTTCACCAATAGGGGAGTGTGGAACCTTAGGCAGGCCCCCAGCTGGACGTCAGCATGGGGCAACCTGGGGCAACAGCCATGGCCACCACCTCCATATCAATGAGGGGGCCGTGGCATGGCAACAGAAATAAAAGGTGGCTCCAACATCATCAACCTCAACATCGACACCACAACGACGTTGCAGCGTGAGGACACGCTGCTCATCGACGGCGGGAGAGATGTTATGCGTAACGGGAGGGCCACCGGACCAACCGTGCCTAGGGCCCAGGGGGGGGCCACGCGGCCGGGCAGCGGCGCCCCGAACGGGCCGCCGGTTGCCTCTACGTTTAGGATTAGATCTAGATTGTTTAGAAAAGTATTTAGATTGTTTAGGAAAGTAAGGTCTAGGTTGCTTAGAAATCAAGCCAAGTCGGCCTATATAATCAAGGGGCCTTGTACCAAATTAATCAAGGAATAAATCAAAAGGGTAATTCCATTTAGTTCTCTAGCCCTAGCCCCCTCTCTCCCCTGGGCGCCGCCGCCCTAGCTGCCACCGCCGGCCCTCCGGGGCGCCACGACGGCAAGGACGGCAGCCGGGCTGCCGTCCCCCTCCTCCTCCTAGGGTGCGCCGGCACCCTAGGGGCCGCCGCCGACGGCCGCTGCGCCGTCGGCCGCCCCCTCCCTGGCGCCGTCAGCCCTAGGGCGGGCGCCCGTTCCACCCCAGGCCCCGTTTCGCCTTACAGACACCGTTGTCGATCTACCACTGAAGCCACCGCCGGCAACACCATGATCTCTTCCTTGCTGCCGAGAATCAAGATAACATCTGCTGAGGCCATGCACGCTCACCACTGTCCATCAGCCTATACGTAAGTCCTCTCAAGTCTCTTGCATCGGTTTATTTAGTTGTTCATCTAGTAATCTATTCTACCACTGCCCTAGGTCCTGTCAATCAGCAAGGCGTGATCTGTCGCCCATCTTCCATGACGAGCTGACTTTTCTTTCCAACGTGAGATCAGCAGACCAGCCTTTGTGCAAGGTGCGGATAGGACTTTAATTCCTTTGCCACATTGTTTATTGCCTAAGCATCTGATGATGTCATGCTTATGCATTAATCCTAGTTTTTCCCTTCTTCCACATGCAACGTGGTTATTAGCTAGCTGTCCTTTTGCCTTCTTCCATGCAATGCATGCCTGTTCATCATCCTGTTCATTCCGGTGTTCATTTTATTCTTTTATTTACCATATCATCTCAATATATTTTGCCAGCTACTCAAACCCTGTCAAGGTTGCATATACAAGAATGTCTATCTATGCTACTCCATAACAATTTCTATTATCTTTTATTTTTCTAACATACATCACTGATGCATTCTGCTCATCCAAAATTTACCATTACCATTAGATGCGAGTCATGTTCTTTAGTGTGCTCTTTTAAAAGCTTTTCTTTTGAATGGTGTATTGTTCTTAGTTGATTCTGTTTACTTTGCTAGTATGCTGATGTTTGCTTCAGGTAGAAGTGTTGCTGTTCGGAAGCTTGAAGAATAAGAGTTCAAGAGACCAAGAGCAGACGAGCAGTAAGAGTAGCTTTTCTTTGGAGAAAGGCAAGTGACCCTTGTTGGATATATGCCCTAGAGCCAATTGGATTGGATCCACTAATGGGCCTACAAAGTGGAAGCCCATTAGCATGGCCCATTAGCACTAGAGGGACTACAACATCTATTAGTCCCGTATTGCTAATGGACGAAGGGATGAGAGGTTTTCCTCCTCATATATACGTGGGAGGGGCAAGGGGGGACACCCCCAAGCAAGTTGTGCCGCCCCAAGCCCTAGACGCCCCTCCCTGGCCGCCGCCTTCTCCCCTCCTGCCGCGCGTGCCCCGGTGCTGGCACACCGGCGCTCGGCGTTCCATCCTCCTACGTGTGGATACCTCGGAGATGCTGCGCTTGGAGCACTAGGACGAACCACACGTGCCGCAGGACCAGACGGATGTTCGCAACTTCACGGCACTGCTACCTCGACGCGCTTCTCTACACCGAGACGGTTCCGCTGCATCTGCGCGTCTAGTGGTAACGATCTGAGATCTATAACTGCAGTTGTTCCTGGTTTCGGGTTACACGATTTTGTATTGTGCTAGCGTAGCCTCCCCGAATCCCTATAGTGGTATCAGAGCCGTAGCTGCTTCGTTATAGGTTCGATCGTGGGCATATGGAGATATGCGTGGTTGTAGATGAGTCTCTGATCGGTTCGTGATCTTTGCTGTGATGGTCGTGTAATGAATTGCTCATACCGGTCGGTTTTTCCACCATCGGAACTAAGTGATACTCGTAAACCCATGCATGGTGAGATGTAGACCAATTGGATTGGTCGAATCGAACTTAGGTCAATGGCCAGGCACTTGGGATGCGTTGTGGTGAAGATTGGATCTGAAACCGGGCGGGAGAAAGATGCCAAAACAAGGTGTTCAATAAAACAGTCATAACTTTCGCATACGATCTCGGATGGAGATGACTTTTATATGAACATTTATCCACAGAAAAAGTTACGTCTGATTCAGACTGCCTTTGGCAGTTTTGCTGAAATTAGATTTGCGAAATTCGGCCGGGAAGATGAAGTTTTCTGCGTTTTAAGTTTAGACGTCGGAATCGCCTAACTTGTTTTTACAGAAATTCATGTGATCGGTATGGCCCTTATGTGTATGTGATGCATGTATGTAATTGAATCATGACCTGCGTGTCGTGAGTGAGGCAATACGGCTAGAGCCATATGTATTGTCGAGTTAATGTAATGGCCTGTGTGCCAACCTGTGATAATCTAAGCGCGATTATGTAATTTATTTACTTGCATGCGTTAGATGTTAGTTCTTGGAGGACTCATCACTGGAGGATGGCATGAATGGATCATGGAGATGGAGATCAACATGATGGATCATGAAGATGGAGACCAATATGATGGACAACACAATGGAGATGGAGATCTACCTGTGATAGTGGGCCATACCGTGTCATTATTGTGTGAATGCTGTCCTTAAACGTTCTGCTTTTGTTTACATGCAACGAATGACGTTTTTTTGCATGCGACGATAAAAGTAGAATGATCCCTCAGTAATATTTGAGTTTACGTGCCCTCCCAAACCTTGCACCATCATGTCTTGTACGATCAGTGGTGGGTCTATAAAATTAGGGTGCTACTGAATTTCCTCGACTAGATGGGTTCGTATCGGATACTTACTCGCACGGGGTTTGGTTACCTTGAACAAAGTCATCTGAACAGTTAAGGGCTTTGGGGCACAAGAGTTGGTCGCCGAGACATAGAGATGTCACCCAACAACAGGAGTCATATGAGATATGATTAGCAAAGAGTTGCTTACCGATCGACCATGTCTTCTAGTGGTGATGCTAAAGCTCACTAGTCGACTTGTTAGTTGTGGATCCTGAATCACTAGTAATCAATCGAGGGATATTGATTTTAGTGGGAGTAGATTCAGTTAAATGGTTAATTTAATTTACTCCGTCATGGTTATGTTGTCTTAGTATTTTGCATTATTATTTTGTTGTAGATCAATGGCTGTCAACGCACCGTTTACTTTACGTTCGATCCTTGAGAAAGAAAAGTTGAATGGAACAAACTATGTGGATTGGATCCGCAACGTGAGAATTGTTCTCAGGGCAGAGAAAAAGGAGGATGTTCTAGACACCCCTTTACCAGATGAGCCTGCTGAAAATGCAACTGCTGCTGTGAGAAACGCCCACCAGAGAGTGTTGGACGTTGATAATCAGATAAGCTGCCTCCTACTTGCTAGTATGGAACCTGAGCTGCAGATGCAGTTTGAGGGATATACTACACACAATATGATTGTGGCTCTCCAGGAAATGTTCCAAACTCAAGATAGGACCGAAAGGTTGAATGTGTCCAAAGCTTTTGTGGAGACAAAGTTGGCAGAAGGTGCCGCTGTTGGGCCACACGTGATCAAGATGGTTGGTCACACTCAGAGATTGGAGAAGCTAGGCTTCCCAATAGGTCCAGAGTTGGCCACTGATTTTATTCTAGCGTCACTTCTGTCAAGCTATGGAAGCTTCATCTCGAACTACCATATGCATGGGGCAGAGAAGGGCTTGAATGAGCTGTGTGGGATGCTTAAAACAGCAGAGGCTGACATCAAGAAGAGCAATGGTGGAAGCCATGTGATGGCAATCCAGAACAAGCCTAACTTTAAGAAGAAGGGCAAGGCCAAAGATGTGATCAATAAGTCAAGCTCGGATCCCAAACATAGACCAACGCCTGATAAGCCATGCTTTTACTGTAATGAACTGGGTCACTGGAAGAGAAACTGCAAGCAGTACCTAGCTTCACTAAAGAACAAGGGAAGTAAGAGTACTTTCGGTTCAGGTACTCTTCAAGTTTATGTTACAGATATCTTCCTTGCTGATACTTATGTTAATTGCTAGGTATTTGATACCGGATCGGTTGCTCATATTTGCAATTCGATGCAGGGAATAATAAGAAGTAGAAGCTTGGAAAGAGGAGAAGTTGATTTTCGCGTGGACAACAATGCAAGAGTTGCAGCGCTGACCGTCGGGACGATGCAACTTCACCTCCCATCAGGATTTATAATGGAATTAAATAATTGTTATTATGTTCCAAGTTTAAGTCGAAACATTGTGTCTCCTTCATGTTTGATGAAGGATGGCTATTCATTTGCGAGTGAAAACAATGGTTGTGTGATCTCTAAGAATGGCATGTTTGTGGCTTTTGCATCCATTGTGAATGGTTTGTTTATTTTAAATCTTGATGATGCACCTATCTGTAATGTAAGTGCTAAAAGGTCTCGGCCTAATGATTTAAGTCCGACCTATATGTGGCATTGTCGTTTGGGTCATATAAGCGAAAAGCGCATGAAAAGGCTCCATTCAGATGGACTTTTAACTTCCTTTGATTTTGAATCATACGAGACATGCGAAGCTTGTTTGCTAGGCAAGATGACCAAGACACCATTCACAGGTTTTCCTGAGAGGGCGCATGACTTATTGGAACACATACATATGGATGTGTGTGGACCAATGAGCACGACAGCTAGAGGTGGATTCCAATACTTCATTACCTTCACTGATGATTTTAGTAGATATGGCTATGTCTACTTAATGAAACATAAGTCAGAAACCTTTGAAAAGTTCAAAGAATTTCAGAATGAAATGGAAAATCAACGTGGTAAGAAAATTAAGGCATTACGATCCGATCGTGGAGGTGAGTATTTGAGCCATGAGTTTAGCAGTCATTTAAAGAGTTGCGGAATTGTTCCACAACTTACGCCGCCTGGAACGCCTCAGAGAAACGGCGTGTCCGAGTGACGTAATCGAACCTTGTTGGACATGGTACGATCAATGATGAGCCAGTCAGACCTACCGTTATCGTTTTGGGGATACGCTCTAGAAACAACAGCTTTCACACTTAATAGGGTACCGTCTAAATCTGTGGATAAGACACCATATGAGATATGGACTGGCAAGACTCCCAGTTTGTCTTTTCTGAAAATTTGGGGTTGTGAGGTGTATGTCAAGAGACTTCAGTCAGACAAGCTTACACCCAAGTCAGATAAGTGCATATTCGTGGGATATCCAAAGTAAACTATTGGGTATTATTTCTACAACCGATCAGAGTGCAAAGTGTTTGTCGCTCGAAACGGTGTTTTCTTGGAGAAAGAGTTTCTCAAAAGCGAAAAAAGTAGACAAAAGGTGTTTCTTGAAGAAATTCGAGATGAGCCTATGAGGCAAGACTCTACGAGTGATGCTAATGTAGCAGAACCAGTGGAGGCACCGGTGGTGAGAGATGAACCACCACAACCACGAAGGTCCGAAAGGCCACGTCGCGCAACTGATGGAATGAATCTCCTAATTACGGGAGAGCGCGACATATTGTTGATGGAAAACGATGAGCCTAGGACATATGCGGAAGCAATGATGGACCCTGATTCCGAGAAATGGCAAAGTGCCATGAGATCCGAGATAGATTCCATGGGACACAATCAAGTTTGGAACTTGGTTGATCTGCCTGAGGGTGTTAGACCCATCGAGTGCAAATGGATCTTTAAGAAAAAGAGAGATATGGACGGAAATGTTCACGTCTATAAAGCACGGCTTGTTGCAAAAGGTTTTTGACAAGTTCAAGGAGTTGACTACGACGAGACATTTTCTCCTGTAGCGATGCTTAAATCTATTCAGATCATTCTAGCAATAGCTGCGTATTTCGATTATGAGATATGGCAGATGGATGTCAAAACAGCTTTCCTAAATGGAAACCTTGATGAGGACGTGTATATGATACAGCCTGAAGGTTTTGTTGATCCGACCAATGCTGGAAAAATATGCAAGCTTCAGAAATCTATTTATGGATTAAAGCAAGTATCTCGGAGTTGGAATATTCGTTTTGATGAGGTAGTCAAAGGGTTTGGTTTTCATCAAAATGTAGAAGAGCCTTGTGTTTACAAGAAAGAAAGTGGGAGCGCTGTTGTATTCCTAATCTTATATGTGGATTACATATTATTGATTGGAAATGACATTCCTATGCTGGAATCCGTAAAGACGTCACTGAAAAATAGTTTTTCTATGAAAGACTTAGGAGAAGCAGCATATGTTCTGGGCATAAAGATCTATAGAGATAGATCAAGGAGGCTTATAGGATTAAGCCAAGATACTTATACTGACAAGGTGCTGAAACGGTTTAGCATGGAGCAATCCAAGAAGGGGTTCTTACCTATATCACATGGTGTACACCTTAGCAAGAATCAGCGTCCTCAGACAGCTGATGAGCGAGAGTGCATGAATAAGATACCGTATGCTTCGGCAATTAGATCTATCATGTATGCCATGATAAGTACTCGTCCAGATGTCTCATTTGCTCTAAGTATGACGAGTAGACACCAGTCTGATCCGGGTGAGAGTCACTGGACAGCGGTGAAAAGTATTCTTAAGTACTTCAGAAGGACTAAAGATATGTTCCTAGTCTATGGAGGTGAGGAGGAGCTCGTTGTAAATGGTTAGACCGAAGCTAGCTTCCAAACTGATCCAGATGATTCACAGTCTCAAACAGGATTCGTATTTACTTTAAATGGTGGCGCTGTGAGTTGGAAGAGTTCCAAGCAAGAGACCGTGGTCGATTCTACAACAGAAGCCGAGTACATCGCAGCTGCTGAAGCTGCAAAGGAAGGTGCTTGGATGAGAAAATTTCTCATTGAGCTTGGTATGTTTCCGAGTGCGTCTAGCCCATTGAATCTCTTTTGCGACAACAATGGGGCTATTGCATAGGCTAAGGAGCCAATGAATCACTCAAAGAATAGACATGTACTGCAGAAGTTTCACCTCATTCGAGAGATCATTAGACGAGGTGATATCAAGATATGCAAAATACATATGGATCTAAATGTTGCTGATCCTTTGACAAAGGCTCTTTCGCAGCCTAAGCGTGAGGCACACATGAGAGCTATGGGTATTAGATATCTTCTAGATTAGCTCTAGTGCAAGTGGAAGTCATTTTTCATTGTGTCCATGATAAAGCACTAAGTGTTCATTGAATATCCATGAAGGCAACTTGTATTGATCGACAATTATGTGAACTGTTTGTGAAACTCTTTACTCGTATGGTTATTCTAAAGTTATCCCTAGTCGGAGTTCATGCTAGAACAGACATGAACATTAGACTAGCACATGTATTAGTTGATGACTATGTTTCACAAGTCATGAACACGGAGATGTAAAACTAATAATGTGGGCACATGTATGACATGGGCTGGATTGACCCAACGTGAGATGTTGTAAAATTGTTCTCTGTTTCACAACGTGTATGCTTTGTCCTAAGACCTGAGATTGTCGCATGTACTCAAGATGTCAATTGACTTACTTAGGGGCTATCAAACGCTACGCCGTAATTGGGTAGTTATAAAGGTAGTTTTCGGGTTTGTCAGGAAGCATGCTGTGAGACATGGTCAATCAAGATGGAATTTGCCCCTCTCTATGTGAGAGAGATATCTCTGGGCCCCCCGAGTGATTGGATCAAGAAATGCATGGCCGTGCTAGGTTAATTGTTAACCTTTTGAAGGATCCGACTCACAGGTTCGAGAAAGAGAGGTCAGCTTGGAGAAGCTAGACCAAATATTGTGAGGCAAAGGGAATAGCTTGTACATAACGTTGTGGTGGTTCGTCTGATATGATCTTTACGTGTGCATAGGAGTTGACACGTCTTGCTAGAGGCCGCTATCAACTATTGGCCGAGTAGGAGTACTCGAACCATGTCTATGTGTGCGTGAACCCATAGGGTCACACACTTAAGGGGTTTGTGTAACATCCTAAAAAAAAAATCATCCAATTAAATCACGCGTTAAGGATCTTTTTCAAAACTTTGCAAAATAATTCTTGAGCTCAAAATTTCCTTCCATCTAAAATCCATCTCAAGACCATCTCCTTGATTCACCCTTTGTTTACATCCGTGCATCCCTTCACTCTTTCTCCCAAAGCAACATGCTAATCTTTTCCTTCCTTCCATGCGCACATACACGCACAACACAGAGCAGCACTTGCTAGCTTGTCATCTCGTTCGTTCTTGCCTTCATGCTAGATTCAGCACATGCACCACA
>WEIB01001006.1:0-23086 GCA_015476505.1 Urochloa ruziziensis | reverse complement strand
TTTCTTTTCTAAAGTCATAAGAAATTAAAGGATTAAGTAGAAATCAGAACAAGAAGTAATTTCCCAAGAAAGTAATTTTCTATGCAATTTGGAGTGAAAGGGTAAATTTCAATGTGTTAGTTTGGCTGTAGGAGTAATCTTATAGAACAGGGAATAACTTTTCATGGTTGGTTTTAAATGAAAAAAAGTAATTGTCCATATACAGAAGGGATAATCGTTGGATTCCGAAAGAGTAATAGTATAGAATATGGAATTATTTAAAACTATTTTACAACAATAAGCTAATACAAGAACTAGTCACACATTCTTCACATGGGTGAATGTTTTACAGAATCAATTCACAAACTTCTAAACATCGATCAGCAACATCTCTGTTCTCTGCACATTTTGAGAAACCTGACCAAGTACATCTACATGATTACTTCTTTATTCAAGGAAAAAAAAACTCCTTCGTCCCATGGCTAAATATCTGATATCTCTTTCTTTGGCACAATTATTCTCACTGAGTAAATAAAGTTCTATGTTGGCAATATTGTTGTCTATACACAATTACTCCTTGTTCCGCAAGGGCAGTAATTCCTTTAAAAATTGAGTAATTTACTTCTCTGTATGACTAATTTACTTCTCTGCGAGGGGAGAAAGTTATGTAGAAAATGATTCCCATGGTTTTGAGATAATAATATAATGACTGATTACGTACTTGTCTGCAAGAGGCCACCATTACAAAGAGTTCAGAGACGACCAAACGGTGATAAACAGTTTTTTAAGTAACCTGACAAACAGTATTTGGATCATATCATGTACACAACTGCAATGTGTACATTATTTTTGTTTTTCTTAATCAACATGTGAACACACGACAACAACAAAATTGGCAAAATACATCAAGCTGTAATAGCATAGAACTCTCTTTGCGTGGATCATCGAACAGCAGCGCATCTGGTATGCAAGATAGCTACTGTTGATGCTCTGGGGTCATCAGTGACGGGATTTATTGTTGGGCTGGGGATTTATGGCTGTACCTCCGTTGCTGTATCTGATAGTGTTGGTCGTGGAGAAAGCTACACGGCATAGTGCCCATGCCGGGGCGGGGGCCAAGGACGCCGCCACCCATACGTACAGCACCTCCGGTTGTTGCAGGGCCTTGCCACCGGGCCGTGCTGTGCCTCTGCCGCTCCACGCCGCTGTCGGAGGAGATGATCCAGAACCGCATCTCCACCCCGCTACCGGGCGAAGATCCAGAACCGCACCTCCACGCCGCCGCCGTGCCTCGTCGCTTTGGAGCACTTTTGATTGAACTCTGGATTAAGCCAACATGCTAGTGGTGATTGGAATGAGAGATTACGTACATGCTAAATATCTGATATCTCTTTCTTTGGCACAATTATTCTCACTGAGTAAATAAAGTTCTATGTTGGCAATATTGTTGTCTATACACAATTACTCCTTGTTCCGCAAGGGCAGTAATTCCTTTAAAAATTGAGTAATTTACTTCTCTGTATGACTAATTTACTTCTCTGCGAGGGGAGAAAGTTATGTAGAAAATGATTCCCATGGTTTTGAGATAATAATATAATGACTGATTACGTACTTGTCTGCAAGAGGCCACCATTACAAAGAGTTCAGAGACGACCAAACGGTGATAAACAGTTTTTTTTAAGTAACCTGACAAACAGTATTTGAATCATATCATGTACACAACTGCAATGTGTACATTATTTTTGTTTTTCTTAATCAACATGTGAACACACGACAACAACAAAATTGGCAAAATACATCAAGCTGTAATAGCATAGAACTCTCTTTGCGTGGATCATCGAACAGCAGCGCATCTGGTATGCAAGATAGCTACTGTTGATGCTCTGGGGTCATCAGTGACGGGATTTATTGTTGGGCTGGGGATTTATGGCTGTACCTCCGTTGCTGTATCTGACAGTGTTGGTCGTGGAGAAAGCTACACGGCATAGTGCCCATGCCGGGGCGGGGGCCAAGGACGCCGCCACCCATATGTACAGCACCTCCGGTTGTTGCAGGGCCTTGCCACCGGGCCGTGCTGTGCCTCTGCCGCTCCACGCCGCTGTCGGAGGAGATGATCCAGAACCGCACCTCCACCCCGCTGCCGGGCGAAGATCCAGAACATAGTCACCAAGTTCCCGGGTCGATGGGAACGAGGAACGGGAACGTGAAACGCGGAACACTACTTTGAAGACTTATGGTACGATAGGGGTATACTCCTTAGGGACGATCATTCGACAAATTGGGAACGAACAGTTGGGACGATGACAATTTAATTTGTATTGAAAGTATATGAATAATAATTAAGTGTGCTAATTATGTGCCCAGCCCGTCACCAACACAAGTGCTCTCGTAATTAAGCCTCAAGGACCCAACTTCCAGCCAGCCCATCTCAGAGAATTAAGCCCAAGGCCCCAACGTCCAACTTGTTTAACCAGCCAGCCACTAGCAACCATCGTCGATTCCATCCAGACTCCGGATCGCGTCCCACGCACGATCCAGGCTACGACCCACGCCGTCCCCGTTCCGCGATCCGGAACGATGTCCCGCGGAACGTGGATCGCTGCATCGTCCCGCGTTCCCGGTGACTAAGATCCAGAACCGCACCTCCACGCCGCCGCCGTGCCTCGTCGCTTTGGAGCACTTTTGATTGAACTCTGGATTGAGCCAACATGCTAGTGGTGATTGGAATGAGAGATTAGTAGCAAACATTTGTGCTTACACAATGAGATATGTAGATGCCAATGCGACCATCACAAGAAAGTTGTATTAGTTAATTGCCTAAAAGTGGATAGATCGGAATGGAAAACATGGGCAGTGAGATTGAGCTGGGGATTCATCACCTGGAATTTTTCCCCACTTTGATCTAATCAGCTAGCACCACGGAAGAACTAGTAGTTTTGGTTTGATTTGACTAACCTGGCGAGCTACGGACCAGAGGAACTGCAACCCGGGAGATCGCTCGCCGCCATCCTCATGGCAATTGGCGACCGGATCCCGCACGCCGAGATCCACGGGCTGGGAGCATTCCAGGAACATCCGTCGCAGCCGGATTGGTGTCGACGGGGAGGACCGCGTGCTGTAAGGAGCCGGTGATGATGTCATCGCACTAGAGGGAAAAGGATAGGAGCTTGGCCACCCCGCCTACTGCGTCGGCGCCGCATCTTCGAGTCGCCGCAAAAGGGTGCTGCGTGGCCATCGATGGCCATCTCCTTTCGCGTGGACCAGGCTGCCGCCATGGATCCGGTCGTGGGGAAGGAGCCACAAACTTCGACAACGTCGTATCTTTGGAATGGATGGGCACAGGGAGGTGGATGCCGCCTGATCCGGAGCTCCAGTTTTAGAGGAACGGAGAGGAGAGAAAACATGAGGACAAAATAGAAGATGGGGCCGAGAGTTTTAATGTCGTACGAGTAAATGAGTCCAGATTTAATGCAGGAGTAAATTAAAGCCTTATTTTACGGTAGCCAATTTTTTTTGACATGTCGGAGCTGGGCGGCGCTCCGCCGGAGCGTTGAATAATATTCAACGCGTTGGGTGTGGAATAGCCAATAGGTATATGTGTGTGACTATATATATATATATATATATATATATATATATATATATATATATACATATATATATATATATATATAGACGCGTTTTATCTACACGCGCGTGTAGCTACTCTCATCATTAGAATACCACCATACGTATGTGTGCATACTATTTTATCACTTTGAGTATGTCCACATACTAATTCTATGATAATCCAAAGGATATTCACGAAAAATTTCAAAAGCATCCCTAGTTTTTAATTAATTTTGGTTGTACCTTATTACTATTATATAAAAATTAGTATGCCCACATACTCTATGTATGCTCACATACTCAATGTATATATCATCACAGATCGTCTAGTATCATCACATACTACATGTACATACACTTGGTTGGGTCAGATACGTCATGTATCATGAGATACATAGGTAGGAGTAGCTACACGCGCGTGTAGAAAGGATTTTTCCTATATATATATATATATATATATATATATATATATATATATATATATATATATACGGCGAGTATACTCCGTGGCCGACCACAGAATAGTTATTCTGTGTCCAGTCCACTTGGCACACTAGGATTGGTTCCCAGCACGGTCCACGCCTTCCTTCTGATCGGGCCTAGGCGAGCCCACGGAGCTGGCGAGCTGACCCTGGGAGCCAAGACTTATTTTACGGTAATTAATACGGACGGTAAATAGCACCCTCATTTCAGTCGAATCAATATTTCCGATGGATTCCTCTAATCAAAATTGTTCCCCGATCACCGTAAGTCCATAATACATCCATGTACATGCAAGTTACCCACTAACTAATTCACGTTAATCAATTCACCTATGATTTCCCGAATTTGAATTCGAATACACTATTTTTGCGTGCAGGTAAGCAATTGCAAGGTTTACGATAATACATCAACACGGTTTGTGTACACGTGCTTGCGTCAATGGCTAACGTAAATCATCTGTCAAAATTGCAGTAACACATCAAGGAACGAGTTACTATAATTATGTGTCTACTAAAATTACCATAAAATAGTTGTGGTAATTAGCACGAGGGAGTTACCATAATTCGAATTCTGATGTTACACGTGCATGTAAGTGTAGAATATGGTAACACAAAAAACACGCTTGGCTGCCATGTAATCCAATGGCGTAATCAATTTACTACATGATGACGCTCAGTTTCTTGTAACCCATCATGTGCTTATTTACCACAATGGAGTATTTACTTTACTACAATGTCTGAAGAAATACTACAACCGAGTAACCACAATGAAATTATATTCAATTCAACATTACTGTACAATAATCATAGCCCAAATCTTGATTACTTGCTTGCATATTCTATCTGGCGTTCCTCAAACAGAACAACACATAGCACCAACAGAATCAGCCACGCTTGTTTGCTGCTCTCTGAAGGACCGAAACGGCGACCAGAGAGGGGGGAGTGAATGGGAGCCGATAAAAAATCTTTCAACCGATCCGGCTATTCTCCCAAAACAACTCCGAAACCTCCGAGAGCAATCTTGCCAAGATCACGTAGCCACTGTCTAGCTACTGACCCTAGGAACAAGAAACGAGCAGCGGAACTCGAACCAATCGAACGAACACCAAAACGACTCGAAACGCGGCTCGATCTAACACACCCAGAGGGGGGCGGTTAAACCGCCCGGGCCTGGGTGGCCCGGGAAAAAGTCAAAATAAAAGTGGATCTCCCAAACCGCTTGAGCTCTTGAGGCGAGATTTTGGTCAGATGATCTAGACCTCCAGTGGAGTGTTTTGCCAAAAGATCTCGACCTCTAACTCAGTACAACTCCCGGAATCGCAGATCTCGCGAAGAACACCATGACCTCGAGTTCATCCCGAAAATCTCAAATTCAGAGCGATTCTCGGCGTTTGGGGGCAAAGGATCACCAGCAAAAGAGGCACAAGGCACTCATACGTGAATCCCCCAAAGAAATCCGAGAGAAAACGCCCTAGAACAAGAAGAACGAAAATCCCCCAAAAATAGCTCCGAAAATACCCACGAAAATAGAAAAAGGAAAGGGAGCTCGGGAAATCAAATCATGGCACAAAGATGAGCAGCACAAACTCAATCACATAACCATGAATTCACCTATACAAACTAGGAATGATTCGAAGTAGTTCTAGGTGGAGGGGATGAAGGGGAAAACAAGTTCAAAGTAAAACCTAAAGAGATAACTAGGGAGATGGCAGCCACCAGCCCTGAAGGGGCCTATTAGTAGTCCAAGTGGTGGTGCTCTAAAGACTAAACTACCCCTAAGTGATACATACCCCTCAGGGGCAAATTTGACATTTTGATCTCAGATATTTTCCGGCTCGGGCACCTTCCACTGCAAGCTAGCTTCCCTCCGACGCAAGCCTTGCAGTCACGCCGCGTGTCCTCCGGATCGAAGCTCCTCGACGCCGTTCTTGGGCCAGCCCAGGGGGGCGGTTAAACCGCCCCTGTCAGCCTCACTCGGCCCAGCTGCCCAAGTTCGCCTCGTCGAGTCCTCAGTCCTTGGTTTTGAGGTCCAAACCAAGGGAAACCGTCCACCGATGATTTTGTGGCCAAATCACCAAACCCCGCGCGCAAACTTCGGTTGTTAGCCGCCACCTTGCGCCGGCTTCTCGTCCGCGTACGAGCTTCGGTTGTGAGCCGCTACCTCGCACCGGAACCACGTCCCCTTGCTCGTTCTTGCCACCATGTGAACCGCACTTGATCCACCGGCCACCGGGTCCCTCGAACCAAGCCTACTTGTCTCTCCGCTCCTCGGAGGCCACCATGGCTAAGACCTTTCGCGCCTGTTCTTCACCTGCACCAATGCAACCAAGCCGCATTCTACACCTGCAATACTTGAGCCAAGGGAAACGTCAATCCACACAACGTTGTCAATCACTCATCACACCGGGAAGCGACCATCCACCGGTCCTCGGACACACCGGGTCCTCAATCTCCCCCTTGATGAGTGCATTGACAACACACACATAGTAACCATTGATATGAAGAAAATATAAAAGAAATCGAAAACAAGACTCAAGCAAGTGACTAAAAGCAAGAACAAGCCGAGAACAAAGTCACTCTGCAAGAGAAAGCTCTAGAAATGCCGACCCTTCAAGAAGAAGCGAAAGGGCTCAACACCATCGGCAAAAGAGCAAAAGCACAAAGCACAATTCACAAATCTCAAAACTTCCAACTCACTTTTCAGGACACTCAAAGCACTCCCCCTGCAAAGATGCAACTCCCCATGAACAAGTGAACTTGTGCGTGCGAAAATCACTCGAAAACGACTCAAATCTTCACTACTCATGTGCACTCAGCACAGGGGCGGTTAAACCGCCCAGGGGGGCGGTTAAACCGCCCCTGGCAGATGACCAAGGCCAAAAATGCCAAAAATGCACAAACAACTCGCAACGATGCCGTTCCAACTTGAAAACCTTCCACATGTGCCCAGCAAGATTTTCCAATGATCAAACTCTCAGAAACTTCACCAATTTTCAGAAAACCTCATTTGGGCAAAACTTTCAATCTCTCACACAACTTTGACAAAATCTAGAGCAAAAACTTTCTCAAAGATTCAGCAACGTCTCCCCCTTGCAAAATGCTCCAGAAATTCTCCCCCTTGTTGACAATGCACACATCAAGGCAAAATGTACAAAATGCAACTACAAGCTTCTCAAATATACAATGAGCAATACAAAATGCTACAAGTTAGAGAGGAGGCAAACTAGATAGTTCATCATGTCACACGGGCATTGCCATCAAGAAGGTGAAGACATATATCCAATTGACAAAGCCATGAGCAAATTGTGGATTTTTATCAGAAATGTCACCACATGAGCAAAGTCCTAACCATGGATTGTTTAAGCAAAAATAAACTTCATCTCACCAAAATCATGAAAGGACAAGCATTCTTGACAAAAGATCATCATAAACGCCCAAGTTCTACCTCATGTCATGTCAAAGCACGGAGCCATGTGTTCACTTCTCATGGGAGACTTCTCCGGCAAACAACATGCAACCGCTTAGCACCCATGTGTGCAAGTGTGTGCAATGGTGAAAGCATAGAGACATGAGCATAATTTTCATCAAATATATCTTTTTCTCAACTTTCTTCTTTCATGCATAGACATCTCATTTTTCAAGTTTTTCAAATTAAGCATGGTACATGAAATGTCTTTGCGACAGAAAGAAGCTTATGCTCCTCCACAAGATAAAGCATGGGCTAAACATTTATAATGACAAAGGTCTTTGACCCTAATTGAAAAGAATATCACACCCTAGCATGATCTTAAGCAAGATATAGCCATTTCGGCTCAAACAAGACATGCAAAGGCATTTACTCATGGGTGAAGGAATTAAGTTCAGTTTGTCATTTTAATTCAAAAAAAAGGACTATCTCAATAGAATATATATCAAAACCATCAAGAGCATAGCCATCCATACAATCAATCCCTAGCCAGCCAGCCTAAACTCTAAAATGTAGCAAGTTGTACCAATCACTGCATATAGGAGAAGCTCATCCTAAGATATGATACAAAAGATGAAATCAAGATACAAAAACAAGAAAAATCAAGATACAAAGATGGTACAGAAATATACATATGCTACAAGAGAAGCCTCCAAAACTCAGCTCAGAAAACCGCACACACACCAAGTTCTCCTCGCAAGCGGGTGAAGGTAACTTGGTCAAGTGGCTTAGTGAAAATGTCTGCAAGCTGGTTTTGGGTAGAAACATGGGCAAGCTCAATATCTCCTTTCTCCACATGATCTCTCAAAAGTGGTACCTCACTTCTATGTGTTTGGTTTTGGAATGAAGCACGGGATTTTTGGCTACGCTTATGGCACTGGTGCTATCACAAAGAAGTGGAACATGGGACATGTCTAAGCCAAAATCTCTCAAGGTGTAGGTGATCCAAAGCAACTGAGGAACAACAGCTAGCAGCAGCAACATACTCGGCTTCAGTGGTGGATTGGGCTACGCTAGACTGCTTGCGAGAAGACCAAGACACAAGAGACGAACCAAGAAACTGACACTGACCAGAGGTAGACTTGCGATCAACACGACATCCAGCAAAATCCGCATCAGAAAAACCATGAAGTGCAAGAGTGGAATCGGCAGAATACCAAAGACCCAGCTCAGGAGTAAACTTGAGATACCTGAGAATCCGCTTGACGGCCTGACGATGTGAAGTCCTCGGTGAAGCCTGAAAACGAGCGCACAGACACACGCTGAACTGTATGTCCGGCCTCGTCGCCGTCAAGTAGAGGAGGGAGCCGATTATGCTCCGGTACTCCTTCTGGTCCACTGGTTCTCCGTCCTCATCCGCATCCAAAGCTGTAGTCGTACTCATCGGCGTAGTCATCGGCTTGGAGTCGCTCATGTCGAATTTCTTGAGAATGTCCTTGGTGTACTTGCTTTGGTGCACGAATGTCCCATCCTTGGTTTGCTTGATCTGCAGCCCGAGAAAGAACTGCAACTCTCCCATCATCGACATCTCAAATTCCCTGCTCATATCGTCTGCAAACTTGGCAACAAGATCATGAGAAGAGCCACCAAAAATGATATCATCCACGTAAATCTGAACGATTAAGAGATCATTGCCATTTCTCAGCAAGAAGAGCGTTTTATCAACCTTCCCCATCACAAACCCTTTGCTAAGCAAGAACCCTCTCAACCGTCATACCACGCTCTGGGTGCTTGCTTTAGGCCATATAAAGCTCGGTGGAGTTTGTACACTCGGTGTGGGTATCTCTCACTCTCAAAACCGGGGGCTGCCTCACATACACTTCTTCCTCGATCACCCCATTCAAGAAGGCACTCTTCACGTCCATTTAGTACAATTTGAACCCTTTAGCAACTGCAAATGCTAGAAGGATCCGAATTGCCTCCAAACGGGCAACAGGAGCAAATGTCTCCTCATAATCTATCCCCTCCTGCTGCGAAAACCCCTGAGCAACCAACCTCGCTTTGTTTCTCACAATCTCACCACTCTCATCCCTCTTGTTCTTGAACACCCACTTGGTTCCTATGGGATGGCAATTTGGAGGTGGTTCTACTAACTTCCACACCTGATTTCTCTCAAAGTTTTCAAGCTCTTCATGCATGGCATTGACCCAATCAGAATCAGATAAAGCGTGTCCAACATTTTTGGGCTCAAAAGACGCGACAAAAGCAGAATGAGCATAATGAGAGATGTTCTGTGACCTCGACCGTGTAGTGCGTTCATCCATGTTCCCAATGATCTTCGAAGGTGGATGATCCCTCTGTACCAGCCGGGGAGCTTCTCGCCTCGAGATTGCCTCCCCCTCAACATCAGCTTCCACTTGAACTCGATCTGGAGCGCGACTCGACGAAGGTGTAGCAGAGGGGCCGTCGTCGAACGTCGTGGTAGTAGTGGAAGTAGAAGGTACACGATCTCCACACGGTGCCTGAATTTCCTCATCATCTTCATCATCTTCACCAAACCCCGCGCGCAAGCTTCGGTCGTTAGTCGCCACCTTGCACCGGCTTCTCGTCCGCGTACGAACTTCGGTTGTGAGCCGCTACTGTGACACCCCGTGTTACTTTTGAAAATTTTATCATGTACATCTACTTATTGTACAAAGTTTGTGGTGCTCATCATGTTTTTGAACTGAGTATCATGTTTGAATGGACTCCCAAAAGTCAAATTTCGTTTTTAAACTCCTTTGAATTCAAATTTGGTTAGTCAAACCTTTTTCTTTTAACCCTTTTTGGAGCTTGTTTAAAATTAAAAATGTTTAAACAAGTGGCTTTTGGCCAATTTGAAAATTCATTAGTGAACTATCTACTTTCAGCTAGAAGTTTTGGTTTTGAGCAAAAACATCTTTTACTTGCTCAAACTCTTGGTCAAATGTTGGTCAAACTGCTGATTTCAGCACTTCTGAAATTGGCTAAGTCCAAATCCTGACAGCAGCCATTAGCCAACTTTGGGACTCTATATCTTTTATTTTTCAATCTATCCAAACCAAATCAAGTTCATGGTTTGAAAGCTGGTAGTTTGAACTCTTCAAAAATCATGAACAACTCCAGGATCTCAAACTCTAGCTATTTCTTTTTCATGCTCAAAGTCAGCTAAATTCAATTCAGTTCTGGGACTTAGAAATTTTCTGAGTTCGAGATTTTGGCCGAATTTTGATCCAGTTTATCTCTCAAACCAAATCTTTTTGAACCTTATGCCTTTAACAAAAGTTGTTCCCCTTGGTACCATCTACAACTTTTGTATTGGAGTTTTGGAAAGTTTATACACGAAATTTCGAGTTTGGATCAATTTTTGGGAGGGGGTTTGCGGGTTACTGTAGCTTCTGAATCGAGTCGATCGATTCAGACTTCAGACAGAGAGCGAGCTCGCTTGAGCTCTGCGCTGGCGTCGCCCTTGCCACTGCGCCGTGCTCGGCTGGTTCTTGCCACGCGCCCTCGCTTTGCGTCGCCAAGTCGCGCCCCACGCCATGCGAACTGCCCCGGTGGCGAGCTCGGCCGGCAACACCGCTTCAGCGGCGATTTTTGACCGCGCTGTAAGCCGCCCGTGAAGGACACGCGGATTCACCGCGGTTAACCCGTCATTGTCCAATTCACCGCTCCAGTAAACTCTCCTCGTTGCCCTCGTCGTCCTCATCCACTCCGCCAGCTTCGCCGTCCTTTCTCTCGCCGGCAATCCCCAGAATTCCGGCCGCCATTGCCGCCACCTCACCTCACCGTTGAACTTAGCCTTTCCATCCTTCTCCGCCTCCTCTAAGCACCCAAATGGGTACTCCTTGACTCCCTGAAGCCGTGCGCCATCTCATCGTGAACTCCGAAGCATCGGTGAGCTTTAGCGCCGGCCATCTTCTCGGTTACCCGCCGCCGGCCGTGGACGTGTACCATCCCGCTTCTAATCCTTGGGTTTTTCATGCCTAGGTGGTGCGGCTTGGAGTCCTGAGGCCGTGGGTCATCTCCGGCGCGTCTCTGACCTCTTCTCCTGGCGAGTTCACGCCGGTCAAACGCGCGGCGGTGCGCTGTGTGCGGCGGAGTTCGGCCGAGGGGTGTTCAATTAGAAGGACGGATCTTTCCAGGGGGTTATGTGAAAGATTGTTGGGTTTAAGTGTTAGAGTGGAATCTTTCGAGGGGGTTTTCTGGAAAATCTAGGGGCTGATCTGTGAAGAAAGGACTGGTTGGTAATAGATCTTTTAGATCCAGGGGCCTAAGCGCAAAAGTGTTTTCGGGTTTTCTTTTGTTTTCAATTCCAGCATACATGTATTTCTTGTTTAATGCATAGAAAATCATAGGAGAGTGGGAAAATTGTGAAACCAATTTTGTTGAATTTGTTGCATCTTTGGTTACAGCAGAAAAATGTAAAATCTTATTGTTAAGTTGTTGTTTTCTGTGTAGAAGTTTTAGTTAGTTTATTAGCTTTCTGTCAAAATAAATAGTTCTGCATGTCCAAAAATTTTGAGAAAATCACAGTAGCTCTAAAATGTGTTTTTGTGAGCACAGTAAATTTTTGGGTTGCATGCTGTCTGTGTAGTTTAAGTTAAGCTTTTTCTCCTTATTTAGCTTGTTTGTGCTGTTTAATATACTTGTGAAGCTGTTTTTGAGCTCAATCAATCATGGTAAATCTGTGTTAGTGTGTAGTTAGTGTTTCTGTGAAGTTTTGCATTTTTATGCATAATCTTGTTGCTGTTTGTTGTTTTGGTAGATTTCTAGCTTTTTGTCTTTTTCAAAATAATTAGTTTCTGTTAGAAGAAAATGTTGAAAATTTTCAGTGGTAATCTTGAGTTAAAAGCTTCCCAGAGAAGTTTTTGTGCTGCTAGATAACCTGTGTAGGCTTGTTTAGTTAATTAGTTGCTAAATAACCCTTTATTTATGTGTTTAAATGGTTTTATATATCTTTATGCTAATAAAATGTTTTCTAAATAGTTTTGGTGAGCTCAGTTAAGTTGAATCTGTTGTAATATTTCTTTCTTAGTGATAAGTTAATCTTGCTTATATGCACTTACTCTATAAAATGCTAAAAATGGAGTGAGACTTGCCTCGTATTGGTTTCGACTGTTGTTCTAAACTCACACATATGCATCTTCACAGGCTTCACTCAGGGTAATCAGGGTGTGGTGCAGTATTCACAGGCTTTTAATCATTTGTCGCAGTATGCTGGTCATCATGTGGATACGGATGCTAAAAAGCAAGACCGTTTTCGTCGCGGGCTTAACACTAAATTGAAGAAAAGTTTGGTTCTTATTAAGCCTGCCAGTTTTAATGAATTGGTGAACATGGCCATCACTCAGGAGGATAGTAATCTGGCTCATCAGGCTGACAAGAAAAGGAAAGCCCCAGCTGCATCATCTAGTGCTTCCGGACAGAGATTCCGAGTGGAGCAAAAGACCCCACCAAAGGCTCCTCAAAATGCTCAGCAGAGGCAAGGGCAGCAAGGTTACTGGGTTCTTCGCCCAAATCAAGCTTAGGGACAGTCCCAAGGACAAGAATCGCGTGCGCCTCCTCCTCAACAGCAGGGGCGTACCCATAATTTTCCGTGTTACAATTGCGGGAAGCCGGGACACTTTGCTAAGGAATGCAGAGCACCACCCAAAGGTGAAAATAATGCACCCAGGCAGCAACCTAATAATCGCCAGAACAAGAAGCAAATGGTGGTTAAGGAAGGCCGTGTGAATTTCACTACCATTGATGCTATTCCAGAGGGTACTCCGGTCATGGCGGGTACGTTTCAAGTTCGAAATCAACCTGTTGTTGTTTATTTGATTTTGGAGCATCACATAGTTTTGTCAGTATGGCATGCATAGAAAATTGTGGGTTTCAAATGGCATAGTTAAATTGTAACTATATGATATCCAGCCCTGGTGGGAAGATATCTACCAACCGGGTGACTAAACCAATTCCTTTCCAGATTGGAAGTAAAGTGTTTGACACTGAGCTTATCTGTCTGGATAACCAGGGGATAGATATTATTTTGGGTATGAACTGGATGCAAAAGCATGGAGTTGTCTTAGACTTATCAGCTCGGGGTGTTGAAATAAATTCCCCTAGTCATGGTGTTTCCACACTTTATTTGCCATCCACACCTTCTCCAGATAATTGCACCTTTGCTATGATCCAAGTTGAGTTAGAAGATATTCTGGTCGTAAATGAATTTCCAGATGTTTTTCCTGATGATCTTCCGGGAATGCCACCCGATCGGGATATTGAGTTCGTAATTGAGTTGCAGCCCGGTACCGCACCAATTTCAAAAGGTCGTACCGTATGCCGCCCAATGAACAAGCAGAGCTGAAGATCCAACTACAGGAACTTCTTGACAAGGGTTATATTAGACCAAGTTCTTCTCCCTGGGGTTGTCCTGCACTCTTTGTGAAAAAGAAGGATCATACTTTGAGATTGTGCGTGGACTACCGACCCCTTAGTGCAGTTACCATCAAGAATAAATACCCTCTTCCACGTATCGACCTTCTCTTTGATCAATTGGCTGGAGCAAAAGTGTTCTCAAAAATTGACCTTCGGTCGGGTTATCATCAGATCAAGATTCGACCTTGTGATATTCCCAAGACAGCTTTTCCACTCGATATGGCTTATATGAATATTTAGTCATGTCTTTTGGACTCACCAATGCTCCTGCCTATTTTATGTATCTCATGAACTCAGTCTTTATGCCGGAGCTGGACAAGTTCGTCGTG
This sequence comes from Urochloa ruziziensis, assembly GCA_015476505.1. Lineage (NCBI taxonomy): Eukaryota > Viridiplantae > Streptophyta > Magnoliopsida > Poales > Poaceae > Urochloa > Urochloa ruziziensis. The sequence goes on along the minus strand of WEIB01001006.1, from coordinate 8,840 downwards.
GTATTTATTGATGACATTCTTATTTATTCCAAGGATGAGGAAGAGCATGCTGAACATCTCAGAATTGATCTTCAGCGATTAAGGGATCATAAGCTCTATGCTAAGTTCAGCAAATGCGAGTTTTGGTTGAAGAGTGTGAAATTTTTGGGTCACACCGTATCCGGTGATGGGATTGCCGTTGACCCGGTAAATGTGCAAAAATGTTCTAGATTGGGAACCTCCTAAATCTGTTCATCAAATCAGAAGTTTTCTTGGAATGGCGGGGTTTTACCGTCGGTTTATTCCAGATTTTTCCAAGATTGCCAAACCTATCACTGAACTTCTGAAGAAGGGGGAGAAATTTAAATGGAGTGACAAGTGTGATGAAGCATTCCATACTTTGAAAAGACTCCTGACATCTGCCCCAGTTCTTGCTCAACCTGACACTTCCAAGGCTTTCGATGTGTATTGTGATGCATCAGGCATAGGACTTGGTTGTGTTCTTATGCAGGATAATCGAGTTATCGCTTATGCTTCTCGAGCTCTTCGACCTCATGAGAAGAATTATCCGACACATGATCTTGAACTTGCTGCAGTGGTACATGCCTTAAAAATTTGGAGGCACCATCTTATGGGTACTCATTGCAATATCTATACAGATCACAAGAGCCTCAAGTATATTTTTACCCAAGCTGATCTCAATATGAGCCAAAGAAGATGGTTGGAGTTGATTAAAGATTATGAAATTGAAGTTCATTATCATCCAGACAAAGCAAATGTAGTTGCAGATGCACTCAGCCGCAGGGGTAATTGCCAGTTTATATCTTTGAGACCCCAAAATGCCACTCTTGCTAAAGAGTTGGACAAATTGAATTTGGAAATTATTCCACAGGGTACTTTGAATCACCTTTTGATTCAACCTACTTTGCAAGATCAGATTGTCGCGGCTCAGTCTAAATCTAAAGGAGTACAGATCATTAAGCAAAAGCTAGCTGAAAATGATGGAAAGTATAAATGCTTTCGTCAAGACAATGATGGAGTTCTAAGGTTCAATAATCGTCTAGTAGTTCCTAAAGATCATGAGCTTAGGAAGAAAATTCTTGATGAGGCACATCTTTCTAAATTCTCTATTCATCCAGGGAGCAGTAAAATGTATCAAGATTTGAGAGAAAATTTTTGGTGGACCCGAATGAAAAGGGAGATTGCTAAATATGTAGCAGAGTGTGATACCTATCAAAGGGTGAAAGCTAGTCACTTGAAAGCCAGTGGAACTTTGCAACCATTGTCCATACCTTCATGGAAATGGGAAGATATAAGTATGGATTTTATTATGGGTTTACCATTGACTCCTCAGAAACATGACTCTATATGGGTTATTGTTGATAGACTCACCAAGTCAGCACATTTTATTCCTGTCAACAATGCTTTTTCAGCAACTCAGTATGCTGAGATCTATTTAGATCAGATTGTGCGTTTGCATGGAGTTCCGAAGACTATCATTTTAGATAGAGGTTCACCATTTATAGCTCGCTTTTGGAAACAATTGCATGAGCTGTTAGGCACTAAACTCATTCGAAGTTCAACTTATCATCCTCAGACCGATGGGCAAACCGAAAGAGTGAATCAAATTTTGGAAGACATGCTCAGAGCTTGTGTCATTCATTACAACAAGAGCTGGGATAAAAGTTTATCTTTAGCTGAGTTTTCCTACAATGACAGTTACCAATCAAGTTTGAAAATGGCACCATTTGAAGCTCTATATGGTCGAAGGTGTCGAACACCATTAAATTGGTCGGGAACTGGCGAGAGAAAAATCTTCGGTCCAGACTTGGTTAAGGAGGCCGAGGATAAAGTCAAAATTATTCAGCAAAATCTTAAGACCGCTCAGTCGCGGCAAAAGAGTTATTCTGACAAAAGAAGAAGACCTTTAGTTTTCAAGGTTGGGGATCATGTTTATCTTCGAGTATCGCCAACTAAAGGTGTTCAGAGATTTTGAGTCAAGGGAAAATTAGCTCCTCGTTATATTGGACCTTTTGAAATCATTAGGCAATGTGGTCCAGTTGCTTATGAGATACAACTGCCGTCCAAGCTTGCAGCTATTCATAATATCTTTCATGTATCTCAACTCAAGAAATGTCTTAGGATTCCTATTGAAGGGATTGCTCATGAAGAAATTGAGTTTGAACCCGACTTATCATATGAGGAACAACCTTTCAAAATTCTGGATATTACTGAAAGAGTTACTTGGAGTTGGTCCATTAAATTTTACAAAGTTCAGTGGACTCATCACTCGGACAAAGAAGCGACATGGGAGCAAGAATCTTATCTCAAATCCAAATATCCAGAGTTTTTAGATGCTGCATTAAGGTATCTAAATTCTACACTCTCTCTTTACACCGGAATCTCGGGACGAGATTCTTTTAAGGGGAGAGGGCTGTGACACCCGTGTTACTTTTGAAAATTTTATCATGTACATCTACTTACTGTACAATGTTTGTGGTGCTCATCATGTTTTTGAACTGAGTATCATGTTTGAATGGACTCCCAAAAGTCAAATTTCGTTTTTAAACTCCTTTGAATTCAAATTTGGTTAAGTCAAACCTTTTTCTTTTAACCCTTTTTGGGGCTTGTTTAAAATTAAAAATGTTTAAACAAGTGGCTTTTGGCCAATTTGAAAATTCATTAGTGAACTATCTACTTTCAGCTAGAAGTTTTGGTTTTGAGCAAAAACATCTTTTACTTGCTCAAACTCTTGGTCAAATGTTGGTCAAACTGCTGATTTCAGCACTTCTGAAATTGGCTAGTCCAAATCCTAACAGCAGTCATTAGCCAACTTTGGGACTCTATATCTTTTATTTTTCAATCTATCCAAACCAAATCAAGTTCATGGTTTGAAAGCTGGTAGTTTGAACTCTTCAAAAATCATGAACAACTCTAGGATCTCAAACTCTAGCTATTTCTTTTTCATGCTCAAAGTCAGCTAAATTCAATTCAGTTCTGGGACTTAGAAATTTTCTGAGTTCGAGATTTTGGCTGAATTTTGATCCAGTTTATCTCTCAAACCAAATCTTTTTGAACCTTATGCCTTTAACAAAAGTTGTTCCCCTTGGTACCATCTACAACTTTTGTATTGGAGTTTTGGAAAGTTTATACACGAAATTTCGAGTTTGGATCAATTTTTGGAAGGGGGTTTGCGGGTTACTGTAGCTTCTGAATCGAGTCGATCGATTCAGACTTCAGACAGAGAGCGAGCTCGCTTGAGCTCTGCGCTGGCGTCGCCCTTGCCACGCGCCGTGCTCGGCTGGTTCTTGCCACGCGCCCTCGCTTTGCGTCGCCAAGTCGCGCCCCACGCCATGCGAACTGCCCCGGTGGCGAGCTCGGCCGGCAACATCGCTTCAGCGGCGATTTTTGACCGCGCTGTAAGCCGCCCGTGAAGGACACGCGGATTCACCATGGTTAACCCGTCATTGTCCAATTCACCGCTCCAGTAAACTCTCCTCATTGCCCTCGTCGTCCTCATCCACTCCGCCAGCTTCGCCGTCCTTTCTCTCGCCGGCAATCCCCAGAATTCCGGCCGCCATTGCCGCCACCTCACCTCACCGTTGAACTTAGCCTTTCCATCCTTCTCCGCCTCCTCTAAGCACCCAAATGGGTACTCCTTGACTCCCTGAAGCCGTGCGCCATCTCATCGTGAACTCCGAAGCATCGGTGAGCTTTAGCGCCGGCCATCTTCTCGGTTACCCGCCGCCGGCCGTGGACGTGTACCATCCCGCTTCTAATCCTTGGGTTTTTCATGCCTAGGTGGTGCGGCTTGGAGTCCTGAGGCCGTGGGTCATCTCCGGCGCGTCTCTGACCTCTTCTCCGGCGAGTTCAAGCCGGTCAAACGCGCGGCGGCGCGCTGTGTGCGGCGGAGTTCGGCCGAGGGGTGTTCAATTAGAAGGACGGATCTTTCCAGGGGGTTATGTGAAAGATTGTTGGGTTTAAGTGTTAGAGTGGAATCTTTCGAGGGGGTTTTCTGGAAAATCTAGGGGCTGATCTGTGAAGAAAGGACTGGTTGGTAATAGATCTTTTAGATCCAGGGGCCTAAGCGCAAAAGTGTTTTCGGGTTTTCTTTTGTTTTCAATTCCAGCATACATGTATTTCTTGTTTAATGCATAGAAAATCATAGGAGAGTGGGAAAATTGTGAAACCAATTTTGTTGAATTTGTTGCATCTTTGGTTACAGCAGAAAAATGTAAAATCTTATTGTTAAGTTGTTGTTTTCTGTGTAGAAGTTTTAGTTAGTTTATTAGCTTTCTGTCAAAATAAATAGTTCTGCATGTCCAAAAATTTTGAGAAAATCACAGTAGCTCTAAAATGTGTTTTTGTGAGCACAGTAAATTTTTGGGTTGCATGCTGTCTGTGTAGTTTAAGTTAAGCTTTTTCTCCTTATTTAGCTTGTTTGTGCTGTTTAATATACTTGTGAAGCTGTTTTTGAGCTCAATCAATCATGGTAAATCTGTGTTAGTGTGTAGTTAGTGTGTCTGTGAAGTTTTACATTTTTATGCATAATCTTGTTGCTGTTTGTTGTTTTGGTAGATTTCTAGCTTTTTGTCTTTTTCAAAATAATTAGTTTCTGTCAGAAGAAGATGTTGAAAAATTTTCAGTGGTAATCTTGAGTTAAAAGCTTCCCAGAGAAGTTTTTGTGCTGCTAGATAACCTGTGTAGGCTTGTTTAGTTAATTAGTTGCTAAATAACCCTTTATTTATGTGTTTAAATGGTTTTATATATTTTATGCTAATAAAATGTTTTCTAAATAGTTTTGGTGAGCTCAGTTAAGTTGAATCTGTTGTAATATTTCTTTCTTAGTGATAAGTTAATCTTGCTTATATGCACTTACTCTATAAAATGCTAAAAATGGAGTGAGACTTGCCTCGTATTGGTTTCGACTGTTGTTCTAAACTCACACATATGCATCTTCATGTAGAGAACGTGCTAGCTGACGGGGTTTATAACCTGGTGCCTGAGTCCGAAGCCGAGCAGCCAGAGCCTGAGGTTGTTGTTGTTGATGCAGATCAAGACCCGAGCCAAGACTCGGAAGGGCCCAAGGCCAGCGAAGGCAAGCACCGGAGTGCATCCAACCTTTTTAACGCAGCCGCAATTTAAATTATTTACTTTACAAAGTCTTTACCTTATGCATTTAAGTTTTCATAGGAGTTGACTGAAACCTAGTTGCATGATCCTTAGGAAACCCAGAGTTGTTACTAGTATGTGTAGGTCGATAGAATTGCTAGGCTGGTTAAACGGTAGAAGTCGAGTAATTGTCTGTTACTCGCGAGAAGCTAAGTTGGTTTCTTTCAGCAAGTTTTGTTCAAACATGTCAATTAGACTGGAAAAAGTTTAGACCGAGCGGAGAATTTTGGTAGGGAAAGGAATGGAATGGTGTAGCTCCGCCTGTGTCATTTAAGGCCCGTTCGTTGTTGGCTCTGGGATCAAGATTGAACTGTACTACCTCACATGCTGGGAGTAAGAGGTAGTTGAAACTGGTAACTTATGTACTTTAGCTCGCACTGGTATGTTGAACTACGCCTGACTTCCTATTCATGTACCGGTTAGAGTAACTCATGGCTGACCCGTCGTTGGTATCGGTGGGGACTGGTACTTGAGGGTCGCAGGGTAGGTCAAGTACTTAGTGTTGGCTGAAGGAACGGCTGGCATGAGCGGCTCGACGGGGCTCGTTTGTGCCGTGTGGGTAGGTTAACCTTGCAAGGGATAAAACCGAATCGATTCGCCGTACTCACGGCATTGAGCTCTTGATCACTTGGCAGCATCGCTAGTTAAGAACTTGAATATTGTTGATGGTCATATGCTGTATGAATTGTTAATCAAGTTCTTGCTCTCTTTGTAAAAGTTTTATAAATGCTAATCTAGATCAAATAGCTCAACTAAAATTTGGATGCTAAAATTTGAAAGTAAGGATCTATTTAGTTGCTCTTTTTGGCAAAACAAAAACCCAGCCAAAAGCCTTGCATACTAGGGATCTTAGTAATCTTAAAGTCGGTTAAGTCTTGCTGAGTATTAAATTACTCAACCTGCTTGTGTTAACCCTTTTTCAGAGTCTGAGTCTAGCATAGCAGAGCAGGTCGCTGAAGCTTTCCCGTTTGGTGTGCCTGAAGGTTTTCAGTTGCAGTTTGTTCCGGCTTCGTAGGGTGTGGAGCCGAGGGAGTGATAATGCCAGCTAGGCTAACTGTGCATTATTATGTTATGTATTCGACGTAGACTCGTGATGTTTTAAACTTCCGCTATGCTTTAAAAACTCTGTGTTGTAATAACTTTTTATCATGTCCTGTTTTGTAAATTAAATCCACGTGTACTGTGTTGTAAATTTTGTGACTCGTTAATCATCTGTGCTCATCGTGGAGTGAGACTTGCCTCGTATTGGTTTCGACAATGAGATCAGTGGTGTAATCGGGAGTTACCCGACAGCAACTACACGGTTATGTCAGTTGAAGTGCGAGTGTGCTGTACTGCTTGCATTAGCTAAGGGACAATGCACTTGAGCTGACATAATTTGAGGTGGTTCTGCCACAGCTACCTCGCACCGGAACCACGTCCCCTTGCTCGTTCTTGCCAGCATGTGAACCGCACTTGATCCACCGGCCATCGGGTCCCTCGAACCAAGCCTACTTGTCTCTCCGCTCCTCGGAGGCCGCCATGGCTAAGACCTTTCGCGCCTGTTCTTCACCTGCACCAATGCAACCAAGCCGCATTCTACACCTGCAATACTTGAGCCAAGGGAAACGTCAATCCACACCACGTTGTCAATCACTCATCACACCAGGAAGCGACCATCCACCGGTCCTCGGACACACCGGGTCCTCACTCTCAGATGTAGGGGCATTGATGCTTCTTGGTATTTTTCCCAGGTCTCATTGCCTAAACTCATAAAAAATACTGACAATCATCAACAATATAATAATTATTCAGGTCCTCAAATAGGAAATGAAGCTTAACAAACTATTACAGTGTTCATCCTGAATCTGTCTTCAGCTTCCTACTCTGCAACTAAATCAGATTAGGCTGTAGTAAAGGGTGAGCTTTATTTTTTATTACTATGGGTACACAGATCGATAACTGAGTACTATAATGGAAGAAAATAAGTCTACAGGCACAAATGCACCACGTAAATCATCTTTCAAAATTACAGTAACACATCAATGGCTAACATAACTTTCTAAATATGAATTGCAAGAAAGAAAATTCTTGATAATTAATTGACATGAATCTGTGAATTTACTACAATAACATTCAGGGTCCAACCTAATTGACGTAAATTGGTGACTACGATTTACCAGAAAGAAAAGTCTTGGCAAGCAAGTAACATCGATACAGAAACTTACTATAACACTCAGATTCCTACTATAAAACTTTTAGTTTCGTGCTACTTAGACCCAAGTCCAGATAAATCAACCATAACTAAAGAACCTGATTGCTAGGTTCTTTTCATAATTGAACTCTCTGCTCCAAGCAATCCTATCACTAGTTACTATAAAATCTTTCAAAGTTACGATTTTAACATATAAATAGGGCATCAAGCTTCACATCAATATATTGGTACTGTTGCTTCAGGTACATGTCCAAATTACTATAAGACAACTAAAGATCGAAGGTACCAAGTAAATAGATTTACGATACACATGATATGTTAGACTATAGTAAAATATGATCACATATGATCACGCTCGAGCGGGCACCACGCTCGATCGAGAAGGTGAGCGGTCGATTGATCCGACAAAGCCAAGAATGGTCGATCGGATCAATAGATCAACTCAGAGAAAAACTATCAACTCAAGAACGGATCTGTTGGTCGATTCATCCGACCAAGTCAAGGAAAGTCGATCAGATCGATTGACCGACATAGTGAAAATGGTCCACTCGAGAACGGATTTCCCAAACGGCTTTGAGTCTTGAGACAAGATTTTGGGTGGATGATATACACCTCAAGGAGAGGCTATGCCCCAAAGATCTCGGCCTCAAACCTCCTAGAACTCTGGGAATTTCAGATCTAGCGAAGAACACCAAGAACTCGAGTTCATCCCAAAAACTTCAAATCCAAAGCGATTCCCGGCGTTTGGGGGCAAGAGATCACCAGCAAAAGAGGCGCAAGGCACTCATACGTGAATCCCCCAAAGAAATCCGAGAGAAAACACCCAAGGAAGTGAAGAACGAAAATCCCCCAAAAATAGCTCCGAAAATAGCTCCGAAAATAGGAAAAAGAAAAGGAGCTCGTGGATTCAAATCATGGCACGAAATTGAACTTTAGATTACTTCACCATGTGCGGTTACAAGCCACTTGCTAGCACAAACAAAGCTAGAATGGCGAAAAGATCAAATCAAAGATCCCTCCTCTCCCTCCCTCTCAAACCCTATAAAAGACCCTCTCACAAACAAATGAGATGTCTACCACCTGTCCTCTCCAAGGGATGGCTGCCCACAATAGCCACTCCTCATATATATAGCCGTCCTGCAAATGTCCAGAACGCCCTCACATGAAGAATACACCACAATACCCCTTAGGGGCAAATTTGTCATAGTTGCAAATATTTTCCGGCTGGGACACCTTCCACCGCAAGCTAGCTTCCCTCCGACGCAAGCCTTGCGGTCACGCCGCGTGTCCTCCGGATCAAAGCTCCTCGACGCCGAACTTGGGCCTGGCTGGTCACCTCGGCCCAGCTGCCCAAGCTTCGCCTCATCGAGTCCTCGGCCTTGGTTTTGAGGCCCAAACCAAGGGAAACCGTCCACCGATGATTTTGTGGCCAAATCACCAAACCCCGCGTACAAGCTTCGGTTGTGAGCTGCTACCTTGCACCGGCTTCGTCCAC